>CM060407.1:11051885-11361299 GCA_030545235.1 Helianthus tuberosus
TCTGAGTGACCTCTTAAAAAACCGGAAGCTTCGTAGTATTTAATTATACTCTCGGGAATGCCAAATATTGGCCGACTAAAGTTTTTATGGCTATAAGTAAAATTACGCGCAACTATGCAAGTTAAAGGGGCTAAAAGTGTCAATATGTTTAATTATACATCTAAATGACCTTTTAGCGAACCCGAAGTATCGTGATGTTTAATAATACTTTCAAGAATGTCTAATATGGATTAGATGAGGCTTCAATGCTATTAAATGATGAAATGCGCAAGTTTGCGCAATAGAGGGACCTAAAGCGTCAACTTTTGAATCTACGCCATTCGGTGACCATTTAAGCAAACGGGAGCGTAGTAATATTTAAATATATGGATGGTAATGATTATTATGGTCCATGGAAGGCTTAGATATCATTAAACGGCATTTCGCGCCACTTTGCGCAATTAAGGGACTAATTACGTCAAACTGTATAAGGAGGTCAAATCGTATGGTAACGGACCTTCCGGAATATGTCCATAAGTTAAACATACCCTATTTATCCTTTATATAGCTTAGATATAGGTTTAGAGGTGTTTGGTGCGCAAAAATAAACTTTTATGTCATTCAGGTACTAAAAGTGTCAAAAAGTGCACAAGTTTGCACTTTCGCGCATATCTCACATTCTGAATATCCCCGGACACCCAAAAATTTATGTAAGCACTAAAATATTTTATTTTAGTGATCGCCTTGATAAAATTCCATTCGTCGCGTAGTTTGGACCGTTTTTCACGTCCGTTCGTGTTTCGTCGTAATTAGACGCACAACGTGATCGTACGGCCAAACGAACCGACATCCGACATGTTTTTAAACATGTTTCATTTCCCCTATGTTTACACACCATAGTGAAGCCTTAAAATGAGGTTAACGGGCCTTAAACGTGCCTAAATTAACCTTAAAGGCTCACAGGGACCATTTCTGCCAAATCTGGAACTTTGTTTGCTGTTGTGGACCTGCAGGCGGGCCGCGTAATAGGCCTGGGTTTCTCACGCGGGCCGCGAGGCCTGCACATAATGCAGAACAGCTATTAACAGCCTGTTTCTTGCTGTTTTCATGTTCAAAACTGGTTCCTAACTCACACAATCGACTCTAGGGGCAGCCCATAGATTTTATAAATGGTTTTACACCTGGCCTAATCTGGTTATGACCTCCCGACACTTGTCGCGATCTCGTGAGGTCCCGAAAAGTATAAATAAGAGTTGAGTTCATTTGTTTTTCACACCTTTCCCTTCTAATCTGCTTATTCTCTGAATTCCTGGAGGATCTTGAGTTTCTTGAGAACCTCCTTCAGCCCTTTGGACCCATTGTAAGTGTTCAATCGTGCTTAAGTTTAATTATTTAACGGTTATAGCCGAAAAAGTCAAGTGTTTCGATAGACGCTTTGACTTTTAAACGGTTGAGCCATGGTTCGCAACGAACATGGCTACGTGACCGTAATTAGGTAGGTGTTTAACCCTCAAAAGGGCACCTCCTAGTTACCACGATTACTTAGTTAAATTGTCGGGTCAAATAAAAGTCAAACGGGTTAGTTTTAAATAAAATACATAACTATTAATATAAAATCAGTTTTCTCACTTTAATAACTTGGTAAATATTAGTTGAACATGCCTAAGCATGATTCAACCCGACAATTCTAAGTATAGGCCCGGTTCGGAACCGATAGTCGCAAAAGTTGACTTTTGCTTTGACTTTCAGTTCTGACCCGATTTAGCTTAGTTTAGATATGCCTTAGGATTCCTTTAAGACCAGGTTATAGGTTAGTATAACCCTTCGAGGTTATACAACTTGGTTCCATAGAAATCCTAGTTCATGCTTGTTTCCGTTAAATGCCTAAATGTTGACCGTTATGCCCTTTTGACCCTAAAACGAGAATTTTGAAAATGTGAGAGGACAATAATCTTTATTACTGATTTATAAACTTGTCCCTAAAATTTGACATCAGTTTGAGGTCTAGATTAGGAGTTATGCTCAATAGCGTAATTAGAAAGCCTTTTATTAATTAAACGGCGTAATTAGCGTATATCCTATCTAAACCCAATTTTTGATACCAAACTTTTTACCTACTGATATAAAATAATATTTTGGGATTTTTAAATATTTTTATATATTTTTAGGCTGAGCATAACATAGGGTTCTAGTCTTAATTCGGTAATTGCCGGTTTTGCCCTTTTGGGCTATAAAATGAGTTTTACAAATCCTTTTGACCCCAAACCTTTTTCTACTGATCTAATATGATAAATAAAATATTTTGAGCCTTCTGGAATAATAAAAATATCAGCTTTCTATACAAAACCCGGAAATGGCTCCAAATCGCCTTTTTAAGCGTTTTTAACGCATAGTATGTATCGAAACTAGTTTAAATATATAAGGGTTGATGCCTGCTGATATTTTCAGTAAATTTATATATTTTAACAGTAAGCAAAAGTTTTAAACTCAGATTCTCTGTTTTGCCCTTTTTAAGCCTATGTGGAATTACCAAAATGCCCCTACGGTGCATAGTATGGTTATAATTAATAAATTTCACATATATATGATACCCTACTGATATGACTTATTAAATTAAGTATAATTACTGATTTAATCAGACCTGTAACTCAGAATGATATTCAAACTCTCTTATAATCTTTAAAATGACCAAAATACCCCTTCGGGGCATAAATTGGTCTTAAACTCGTTTTGGGCATAATGGAAGGTATCCTACTGATATCACAACATATTTAGGGCATATTAACTTAGGAAACTTGTATATGACTCATTTGGTTACTCGTTACGCACTTTTCGCGTTCGGATCGGCGTATGTAACTAGTTTGCATATATTAGCCGAAACGGGTCAAACCATATCGTTTTTTTGTCTCAAAATTCAGAATGTGTTTAAGTTACATATATTAAACAAGCATACAAGCTTGTCGAGTCAAAACCACATTCTAAACCAGTCTTCGCTTTATCATGCGTTTGAACCGTGTCTTCCTTTTTAAAAACTAACCGATCTAAGCTTAGGCTTAATTAAAGACCCGTTAGGAATCTAATAGGTTATTAAAAACCTTCGTTCCAGATTTAGGAGCCCAGTAAAAGCTATCTGTACTTGCTTGGTGGTATACGGCTGGGATAAATTGTATAAATTTGCTCAGGTAAATACTTTTAACTTATTTTCCCTATACGGGCTTGGGGTACGGTATATAAAATACCGCTTGGTCCGGCATTGAATTCTTTAATCGAATAGAGGTTAAATTTATTGATATGCTATGTTTTGAATGTGTTTTGTTTGCTTAAAGCCTTTGGGGGGTTAATGACCATGTCCCGGATATCCTTGGCATCATCTTACGAGATGGCCACGACCTGAGCACGGGGTGTAGGCGTACACCTTTCAGTGCATAACTCAATATTGTGGTGTGTCTATTAATCTTTAACCCGGTCTACGGATCGGGCTACTGAACGCATAAGTAACATGTAAATCCCTTACAAGATTATTTTCACATAATTATCCCAAGTTATAAAATATTTTTGTGCCATGTGCATTCAAATCAATTTTCAACCTTTTCAAAATGAGTCAGTTAAATTGTATTTACCAGTGTAAACTGACGTATTTTCCCAGAAAGGTTAAGTGCAGGTACTAAGCGTAATAGGTTGGCCTCTCCTTAGCATCATTAAGAGTCTCGCAAGCTTGGATGCAATAAGTCTGATGAATTGTGTTTTCTTTTTATTTGATCCGCATGTGGATCCGACTTACATCCCGTTGTAATATTAAATATTACTTTTGAATCGGTTTGTATTATATTTATCTTTTGCTTCCGCTGTGCATTTAAATATTGTGTTGTTTGACTATGATGATATCAACTACGTCACTATACTCCCCACCGGGCCCACCGGTGACACGTGGAAAATAGGGGTGTGACAAGTTCTTTGACCCATAATCAGCTACTCTCAGCTCCTCTTTCATTCTCTTCAACTCTAATGTCTTATCAGCTTCAAACTGTTTGAACTTTTCAGGAGGAGTCTGCTTGACCTTATTTTTAATCATTTCTTGAATCCTGGCTGCCTCTTTTTCAAGCTCAGGAATGGTCCAGTTTTTGTACATGAGTTTCTCCCCCTTGTATTTCTTGTAGGTCATGATGTTCTCAATGTAGTCTTTTCTCAAGGACTCATTTGCCCTATCTGAGATTTGCTGACATACATTTTTAGCAAATTGTTCCATAGCTCTGACCTGTGTGAGTAGAAACTGATAGTTTTGTTGAAATTCCCTATCAGATTTCCCTTGTTTATTTTTTATTGCGATATCCTCTGCTTGTTTGGCCTTGAGTTTCAAATATTCTTCAATATTATGAGGCCTGGGATATCCTTCAACTGATGGCAAACTCCTTTTTGCCGGGTCATCCTCATAGTAAAAGGATTTGATTTCTTCCCTAACTGCAATAAGTTCCAGAGGAAATGAGACCCCAGCAGGAGGTAATGGCTTTAGAATTTGAGCTGAAGAGAGAGGTATGGGTTTTGGAATAGTGACAAGTGACAGGGATTTTGAAGATGTTGGTGGTGGTGATGGTGAATCATCATCTGGTATGTAAATCCTTCTCCTTTTAGTTTTAGAAGAGGCAGATGATGTTTTGGGTGGTTCAGTGGTGGTAGATTGTGTGGCAGTGGTTTGTGTTTGACTAACAGCTGTTGAAACAACTGGTGTCTCAACCACTGTTGTCATTACAACAGATGTTGTAACATCTGTTGTCTTCTGCTTTTTGGCAGGATAAGGTGGTGAGTTTGTTTTTGGTGGAGATGACAGTGGTGGTAAGGTAGTGGTTGTGGTGTGTGTTGAAGTGGTGTGTGTTGAAGTGATGACAGATGTTGAAACAACTGAAGTACCAGCAGTAGTTGATACAACAGGAGTTACAACAGCTGTTTGGGTGGAGGTTTGATGCTGATGGCTTTTGGATGGTGGTTTTGGAGGCTTTGGAAATCTGGATGGGATGGACTTAGGTTTCCTTTTTGTCTTAGGATTTTTAGTATCCTTTGAACCAGAACAACCCTGCGCATACAGTTCCATGAAAGCTCTTTTCTCCTCATTCCATCTTGAAATATCCTTTGCCATTCTATCCCTCTTTACACTTGCTACTCCTTCATCAAGTGCTTCTTGGGTAGCATCTACCTTTTTACTACCATCTGGCAATGGATTTTTTCTGGTCATAGCATCCTTTTCAGGTTCAATGTACAGACCATCATCTATTCCTTTCTTCTTCCACTCCTGAATTTTCTCCCCCTTTTTGGCATTATCTTCTGGGAGTTGATCAATGAAAAGTACTGTTGGAGGAGCAGTGCCAGTGGTTTCCAATAAATGGGCCTTGATTGCCTTAATGTCTGCTTGAGTGTTCTTGTACCTAGACTCCATAACGTTTCTCAGCTTTTGGACATGAAGTTCATGTTGCTGATCAGCCATTTCTTTTTGTTGTTGGAGAAAAGGTTGGAAGAGATTCCAGAGCTCATTTGTAGCAGATGCTTGTGGTGGAGCAGTTGCTTGAGGTGGAACATCAGTGGATTGCATCTTTTGGGTTTTCAACACCTGCTGGAGCATATTTTTAAGATCTGCAACAGATGTATCCAACTTTTCAATTCATTCCGTCAAATCCTGATATTTTAAATCATCACCCAATTTAATGGGATCATCTGATTTCCCACTATCAGTGGTTTTATCAGTGGTTGAGGTAGGGAGTGTACTCCAAACACTAACCACTGATGCCCCTTTTTCTTGGTACTGGGGTCTTCTTCCTTCAACACTTGACAACCTTTTGATGTTGCCAGTAGGATAAATAAATCCACTGGTGGTTGGCAGAGGTGCTATGTAAGGAATTGCCTCCAAGGAAGTCTTATTAATGTAACCACTGTCCAACTGTAAACTGGTGGGTTCAACAGTTGTAGTGGCTGCTTCACTTGGATTACCACCAAGAGTTACTTGTAACTCAAGGGGTGTAACCTCCTCAGGTTGTGTTGGTGGGTTAGCAAAGATTGATACATCAGACCCAGTCATTTGTTGAGGTATATTCTCATTAATAGGTGATTGAGAAGGACTGGTTAGTGCCTGGTTCAAATCAATTGCATCCAACAGAAGTTTAGTGGGTGTGGGAATTGTGGATGTGATGTTTGGTGTAGAAAGAGGATTTGCTCCGGGTATTGAGCTGTGGATGATGGAAACGAGTGTTTCCAGAGCATCATGATGTGGAGACCCTATTTGTACAACCTGTTCTTTTTGTGAAGAAGCAGGAGGGGTTTCGGCTATGGGTTGAGATATTTGTACCAACTGCTGTGAGGAAGAAGCAGCAGTGGTTTCTTGTGACTTTTGTGTTGTCACAGGCATGTGCTCTGGTATCTCATCCTCCAGAGTTGCCTTTTTGATTGGTTTGGGGGGTTTTGAATTTTTTTTTTTCTGTGGCTTTTTGGTAATTTTAGGTGTGGGTTTCAAAGCAGTTGTTTTGCTGCTTTGATCACCTTGAGCAGTGGGCTCAGCAGCAGATACCTGAGGAGCAGTGGTAGCTGCTAAAATCTGCTCAGGCACCTCTGCTTGTGTTTTGCAAGGTGTTAACATTCTTGAAAAAGTTTCAGTAGTTAAACTGTTGATTTGAATATAATCACCTTGGTTTATTACAGCAATATCATTCTTACTGAATTTCTTTTCAAAATGATAACTTAGAAACCTTGGAAACAGTAGGAATGATTTTGTTTCAACATTATTAACCAAATCATTAAAGATTTCCTGAGAATAATTAAAATTTTCTTCTTGAAGAATAGCATATCCAAGATTTTGAATCTTTAATGGTATTTCATTAAAAGATGTGGTTTTGTTTGAAACACACATGAGGAGGGTATGGAATATAAATCTTGTTGCAGAAGGAAAGAAACCTTTTTGTAAGGTAGCTTTCTTCATCATTGTGTCTGCATACCCTCTCTCAATGAAGTCAATTTTCAAATCGTTTTTAGGGAAAGAAGTTTTACTTTCCTGATCCTCGAGTTGAAAGACCTCTGAAATTGACTGTGATGTAATCTTGATAGGTTTTCCCTTTAGAGTAGAGTTAATGGCTATTACAGCGTCTCCTTGTTTTTCAAGGGTTGCATTCTTCCAAAACTCCCTTTGGGTTGTCAAGTAAATTGGTGCATCGGCTATTAACAAAGTTTTGTACTTTGATTTAACCATTTTGGCGATGATGGAATCGAAAGCATCTGTGGTGCCGGGTTTGGAGAGAAGACCCAGGAGATTGTGAGATGGTTTGTGTGGGATTTCAGTTGGAAAGACCTTTTGAGAGGCCGCTTTCGACGATGATTTGGAAGTGGGTTTTGCAGATGGCTTCGATTTTGTCATTTTGGAGATGAAGATCGAAGAAGTGAGTGAAGAAATGTGAAGAAAAACTGCTTTGAGAAGAGAATTTTTGAGAATTCAATCCGACAGTAAAACCCTGTGTTTGTGTGAAGTGGGGGTTTTATAGAGGAAAAAGTGAAGGCTGACGTGGCAGCGGTTACAAAAGTACTGACCAATATGTACTGCCCACATGCCAAACTCTGAAGAAAAGAAGGAAAATACTTTTATGAAAGTTACTGATGAAGGCAGTGGTTTAAACGGTAAAATGAAAGCAGTGGATGATTTTCACTATCAGTGGATAGCATATCAGTGGATAAGACACTGCTTTTGAACAACAGAGTTTATCAATGAAATGAGAGAATAGAGGATGGCTTTCAGCAGTGGACAGACTTTGAAGTAGAGCAGACTTTTGAACAAGCAGTTGTTATGGCAGACTTTTAAGGATTTTAATGAAAACTTCATTTTTAGCTATTTTTAAGGAAGGAATTTTGATTTTCTGAAAACATTTTAATGCTTTTATTCATAGAAAAACAAGATTTTGCTTGTTATTCCATGTTTAGCATGCCAATCCTAGAGACCAAGCTTTCAAAAGTGGCTGTATCTAATGCTTTTGTGAGCACATCTGCCAGCTGGTCTTTAGTTGGGACATGATGCAGAGAAATCAAACCTTTTTCATAGCAATCCCTCACAAAGTAATGTCTGATGTCGATGTGTTTGGTGGTTGAATGAGAAACTGGATTTTTGATGATATTTTTTGCTGCCTGGCTATCCAACATGAGTGGAGTTTTTAAGGCAGTGATACCAAAATCCAGCAACTGATTTTGAAGCCACAGGAGTTGGGCTGTACAGCTTGCAGCAGCAATGTATTCAGCTTCAGCAGTGGATGTTGAAACAGCTGCTTGCTTTTTGCTTTGCCATGAAACTAAGCAATCACCTAGAAACTGACACCCTCCTGATGTGGACTTCCTTGTAGTGTTACATCCAGCAAAGTCACTGTCTGAAAATCCTGAAAGCTTGATATTCCCATTAGCTGGATACCAGATACCAAGTGTGGGAGCACTTTTTATGTATCTGAATATCCTTTTTACAGCAATAAGGTTGGATTTTCTAGGGGCTGATTGACTTCTTGCACAAACACATGTTGCAAACATGATGTCTGGCCTAGATGCAGTTAGGTACAACAAAGACCCAATCATGCTTCTATATAGAGTTTGGTCAATCAGCTCATCCTTTTCATCAGACATGACAAGCTTATTTGTTGCCATGGGTGTGCTGCATGGTTTACAATCATTCATATCAAATTTGTTTAAAAGTTCTTTTACATATTTGCTTTGATGAATGAAAGTTCCATTTTGCATTTGCTAAACTTGGAGACCAAGAAAGCATTGCAGCTCACCCATTGCACTCATTTCAAACTCAGCTGCCATGAGTTCCCTAAACTCTTCACACATTGCATTACATGTGCTTCCAAAAATAATGTCATCCACATAAATTTGGACAATCATTAAATCCTTTCCTCTCCATTTTAAAAACAGTGTTTTATCAATGGTACCTCTTTTGAAACCATTTGAGAGTAGAAAGGTGGAAAGAGTTTCATACCAGGCCCTTGGTGCTTGTTTCAGGCCATACAAGGCTTTGTTTAGCCTGTAGACATGATCTGGATAAAATGGATCCTCAAAACCTGGATGTTGACAAACATACACCTCTTCTTGAATTGTACCATAGAGGAAAGCACTTTTGATATCCATTTGAAACACCTTCATGTTGTGGTTGACAGCAAAGGCCAGGAACAGTCTTATAGCTTCTAATCTTGCTACTGGGGCAAAAGTTTCATCATAGTCAATCCCCTCTTCCTGTCTGTAACCTTGAACCACAAGCCTGGCTTTATTCTTGACAACAATGCCCCTTTCATCAGTTTTGTTTTTGAAGACCCACTTTATGCCAATGGGACTAACCTCTTCTGGCAGTGGTACAAGCTCCCATACTTGTTGTCTTTTGAACTGTTGGAGCTCCTCTTGCATGGCTTCTACCCAGCTGTTGTCTTTCAGTGCCTCTTGGTACTTGACTGGCTGATGGAGTGATAGAAAACCAGCAAAAAGACAAATGTTTTGGGTTTGGCTTCTTGTGAGCACCCCTTCATTGATGTTGCCAATGATTTGATCAGGTGGATGGGATCTCAAGAAGATTAAATCTCCTTGGTATGGTATGATGGCATTTGTTGGTGAAGGCTGCAAATGTGTATCATCTGAGCTAACCACTGCTGGGGACTTTGATGGTCCAGTAGTGGCTTCAAAAGGTGGTGGAATGGGAGGTAATGAAGTGGACACATGCTGACTTTTATCCACTGTTTGGGGACTTTTGTCAGCAGTGTTTGAGGATGTGGAAGCAGTGGTTGATGGGCTACTTTGGTCAACAACTGTTGAGGTAGCAGTGGTTGAGCTTTGACAGCTGTTTTGAACATCTGATGCTCTTCCCATTTTAGTAGACCTTTGAGGGATGATGATTTCATACCCATAGTCTGGTGGTGAATCCTCTGATGGACCTGCACTGTTAGTCTTGACAGCAGTATTTTCAAAAGTGAATTTATCAAGATCAAACAAATCTGCAGGATTTGCGGGAATTTTCATTGATGAAAGTTCATTGAACTTTACATTCAAAGTCTCCTCCACTGCCTTGGTCCGTGTATTAAACACTTTGTAGGCCTTGGCAGTGGTTGAGTATCCCAGATGATAACCACAATCAATTTTGGCTGCAAATTTTGAAATGGAATCTTTTAAGTTCAAAATAAAGCATGGGCAGCCAAACACCTTGAAATATGAGATCAGTGGTTTGATTTTATACAGAATTTCATAAGCAGTCTTTTTGTGCCTGGGGTTTATTAAAACTCTGTTCTGGACATAGCAAGCAGTGTTTACTGCCTCTGCCCAGAAAGTTAATGGCAAACCTGAATCAACAAGCATGGTTCTGGCAGCCTCAATCAAAGTTCTGTTCTTTCTTTCAACAACCCCATTTTGCTCTGGTGTTCTAGGGATGCTGTACTGCCTTACAATCCCTTTCTTCACACAGAAGGCATCCAACTCCTTATTTTTAAATTCTGTGCCATTGTCACTCCTGAAGCTTTTCACTGGAAGGTCAAATTGCTTTTCAACCTGTGTCACAAAGTCTTACAAAATGCCTGCAGTCTCATCTTTTGAGTGTAAAAAGAAAGTCCATGTAAACCTAGAAAAGTCATCAACAATAACCAGATAATATCTCTTCTTCTTGAGACTCATGACTTGAACTGGGCCAAACAGATCCATGTGTAGCATTTGCAAACACTGGGTTGTTTTGGACTCTGCAATGGACTTGTAAGAACTTTTATGATGTTTTCCTTTTAAACAGGAAATGCAATGTTCAGGACATGAAAACAATTTTTGTGGTAGGCCTCTCACCAAACCATTTTTTGAAATTTCAGTGATTGTCTTAAGATTTGTGTGCCCCAGCCTTCTGTGCCAAAGTTCTGTCTCTTTGTTAGAGGCAGCTGAGAACAGACATGCATCAGCTCTGGGACACTCTTTTGACATATCAACAACATAAACATTGCCACTTCTTTGAGCAACAAGTTTTGTTTGACCAGTTTTTATTATTGCTTCAATCCTTTTGACCATTTCTGGTCCAACAATCCTACAACAATCTTTTGTGAAGAATGACCCAAACCCTTTGTCACTCATTGGAGACACACTCAGAAGGTTGAATTTTAGATTGTCTATCAGATTGACATTTTCAAATTTTACATTTCCAGACTGCACTGTACCAGACCCCAGAACTTTCCCTTTACTATTATTCCCAAAGGATATATCACTCCCTCTATGAATTTTGAAATCTTTGAGTAGGGCTTTACATCCAGTCATGTGCCTGGAGCCTCCACTATAAACATACCAAAGGCTATCTAAACAAGCAGAAGCTCCCTGCACATGAAGTAAAAGGATTAGTTCATTAGGGTTTCCAAAGCCAATAAGGCTTTGGATGGGGTCTCAACAGTGTCTGGGATGGATGCACATTGATGGACAGTGGTTAGGTCAGGGGTTTGGACAGTTTTAGTACTGTTTCTTGCTAACCACTGTTGAGGGTCTTGTCCAATCATCTGTTGATACCCAAAAGGATGCCTGTTCACTTTTGGTTTAGAGGGCCTTTTGTAGGCCTCATAAACATGTGGAATCCTTTGGTAAGACTGTTTTTCCCTGCCTTTTCTGAACTGATTGGCAGGGGGTGCATCAGTAACCTGAACATCTCTTTTGACAGATGTTTGGTTCAGCTATTTTGTAACAGCTGTTTGAACTGGCACAAACAGTGGTTGGTTCTTGGTGAATTTGACAGATGATGTTGATGGACTCAAGGATGTTTTAGCAGTGTACTCCTTCTTTTTCACATCAAAGTTTTTGAGATACACACATGCTTGAGTTTTGTGGTTTGTTTTTCCACAAACAATGCAGTTTTCAGCTGAAACAATGACACTTATTTTGTTCAAATCATAAGCTTTTAAATGGTAACAGTCTTTTGTTAGATGATTCCTTTTCTCACAGAATTCACAAAACAAGTTATTGATCTTTTCTTTCTTCTTTCTCTTTTCAGACTCCTTTGCAGCAGAGGTTTTAACCTCTGTTGGGATGTCCTTGAGAGGTATGACTTTAGCTTTTGGAGCTTTAACACCATCAGTTGATGTAAAGTCCATGGGCTTGAAATTTTCAAGAATATCACACTCATCAGACCATTTTGGTTTAAACTGATAATTTTCAAGCTCCTCAAAAGTAGAGGATCCCATTGGTCTGTCAAGTGTGATTTTGTTACCAAGTTTATCAGTGATTTTCACTTCTTGGCCTTTCTTGTTTGTGGGGATGAACTCAGTGGTTACATCAGTGGTTTGAACAGATTTTCCAAAAGCAGTGTTTTCATCATCATGTTTTCTATAACCAACACCAAATTTCACATTGCTTTTTATCTGTTTTTCAAGCATAACCTCATACCCTTTGCATGATTCCACCCATTTTTCACAGGTAATCTGGGTGGACTCTAACTCCTTTTTACAAACTTGGTATTTTTCTACCATAGTTTGGAGTTGAGTTTTGGTTATGCTCTGCTCTTCTTTCAGACTGCTAATCTCTTTATCTTTTTCAGCCAATTTGTTTCTAAGTTCTTTTAACAACTTTTCAAATTTGACTTCATCAGACAAAACTTTGTTCCTAAGGTTTTCATTTACCTCTTTGATGTTAGCAAAAGCAATAATGCAATTGTCTGAACACAGTTTTTCAAGAACTTGAGGTGATACCTTGGCAGCAGCCATCATAGCACAATCACATTGATGATCCTCTTTATCATCAGCTCTTGCTTCTTTCTCACCTGCTCTTTTCTCTTTCTCTTCTTCTTTGTCCTCTTTGGACCATGGATCTGTCAGTGGTTCAATCAGGGTTTCTGAATTTTCTCCCAGCAGCAGTTCACCAGCAACTGCATTAACAACTGCTTCAGTCACATCATCCACTGTTTCATCACTTAGCTGTTCACCTTCAGTTTCAATCCCCTCTGGTATTGACTCTAATGTCATCAAACAAAATTCATCATTAGAAGATTCATTAGAAGCATAGAGTGCAAAATTTTCATCACTAAGCTCATCAGGCATGCTGCTCCAGTCAACAAAGCCTTGAGTGAAAAAGCATTGCTGATCTGGTTGTACCACTGCTGGAGCAGCTGTTTGAGGTGCAGGTTGCACTTGTGCCTGGGGGACAGGGGTTTGAACATATTGAATCTGTGGAACAGTGGTTTGGACATAATGCACAGGCACAGGGGCAGCAGCATAATGAGCAGTGTTAACATGAGCTGCAGGGGTATATTGGGTATAGTGCACAGTGCTTTGATTTTGAGGTCTAGGGTTTGAGCTAGGATGAGTAATTATAGGACCAGTAGTTTAACTCCTGCATTCCCTAGCGAAATGACCTAATCTGTTGCACTTATAACATTTGATTTTCGATTTATCCAACCCCACCCTTAGATTCCCATGTAAACCTGGGAATTTTCGCCCTGTTCTTTTGTAGAATTTGCTAGTTCTAACACTGAGCAAAGCCAATTGGTGCAGAATGTCCATTTCCTCTAAGTCAGTGGGATCAAAGTGTTGTAAATCATTGAGTTCAAAGCACAAATTATCTGACATCTGGTTTTCAGTGTTTGCAGTAAAAGCATAATTTGCAGAGTGAGGATCAGGGTTGGTAAAGTTACCACCAGCTGTTATATCAATGAAATGATCATAACCCTGTTCCTTACAACTACTACCAAATTCTTCCTGACCCAGAAGAGCTGTGCTACCGAATGAGTAATCATCAGTGGCTTTTCCAGACTCTTGCAACTTCTTTTTCTGGTTCAACTCCCTTTCATAAGTCAGGAGTCTACCATGAAGTTGGGTCAGGGTCAGATCTTTGAACTCAACAGAGTTTCTAGTCACAAATATCAGGTAGTGATCTAAGAAACCTGCTATTTTGGGTTGATTTTGGAAATTCAACCTTAACAAGTCTTAGCTCACTGATGAGACAACTGAACCGTTCAAATTGTTGGGTCAATGATTCACCCTTAATGTGACAGAAGGTTTCATACTGCTGATTCAGAATTTCCCTATTGTTTTCAATAACTTCTTCTGTCCCACCAAACTGTTCCTTCAACGCATCCCATAGCTCTTTGGCAGTGTTACAATGTAACAGTCCAGCATAGATCTCATTTGGTAATGCAGATGCTATGATGCTAAATGCTTTGGCATCCAGTTCGAATTTTTGAAAATCAGTTTCAGTATAGTTATCATAAGGTTTTGGTACGAACTTCTTTGGATCCTCAGCACTTGGCACCATAGGAACATGGGGACCAAAAACAACAGACCTCCAACATCCAGTGTTCTGTTGAGCAAGGATGTGACCCATCCTTCTCTCTCAGATGTTGTATTCATTTCTTTTAAGCATGGGTGGTTTAAAAAGTGAGCCAATGTTATTCTTATCATCTTGAGATTGTGACGTCATCTTGGTTGTTTTACAGACACTGATTAATCAACTTTAATGGGGATTAAACCTTGCTCTGTTTTTCAACACAAACGAACAAACTATCGATATCAACGATTTTGAGCTGAACTATTTATGTCAAAATGATTGTTAAATCAAATTTGACTGTCTTAGCTCTGATACCAATTGTTGGATCTGAGTTTGGTTTTTGATTGTATTTTCTGTTTGAATAAAAATGGAAATGGACGAGTTGTGCAGCGGAATTAATATGGAAACAAACTTTGCATACAATCAAACGAGAGTGTTGCTTTGATCAAGACATTTTCAACAAAGAACCGAATGATTGAATTTAAGTTCAACAACGATTACAAAGTAATGCTTGAATACAAACTCCCCCTCAGCCAGAGCTCAGTGTTTGTTCGTGCAAAGAAGACGGTGTTGTAAAAGAGCTAATAGAACAGTACAGAGCACTGTTCTATTTATAGGCACTAGCAAACCACTGAGCATCTTAGCTGACGTCACCAAGAAAGTGACATCTAACCTCCTAACAAACTCTAACCTCTGATCTATACAAACACTGCTATGCTAACTACTGCTATTACATTTCATTACATAAAAGACACTTAATCAGCTGCTGCATCCTTCCACTGCTGTGAACCCGGCAGTGCTTGTCCGGATCAGCAGTACTTGACTCAAGGCAGTAGATTGAGCAGCAGGACTTTAGTCTTCTATCAGTCTTTACAAGAGCAGCAGATTAACGGTCAGTGGCTTGTGCAATCAGTAGATAGGAGGTCAGCGGATGTTGAAACCACTTTCAAGGGGAGAGATTTGTATGAAACATCTGCTTATTCTGGATCCACTGCTCTGACCCAGTTTTGGCTTTAATTATCTGTTCCTCTGGTAGGGTTCAATCCCAACAGCTCCACTTGTGGCTGACATGGACTCCACGTAAGCATACACCATATACACCTATGGCTTTACTCGTAAGCAATGGCGAAGTGTTTAAGGGGCTCGGGGGTGCCCTCTCCGACCCTCCCCCTTTTTTGGTCAGTGGTGTATATTTACGCGTGTTTCATCTGAAAATTGTATCACATATTGAGTCCAGCCCTCCCCCCCCCCCTCCCGGGTAAAATTTCCCGCCCCCCAAGATTTTTAGAAGTTCGGCCCCCTATATATTTGTTCAAACTCTGTCAATGCTAATATGTGAACTTGTTAGATTCATATGCACCATTAAATGAGTATCCAAACGTAAAGAATTTTAGTTTGCCTTCCATATAGGAATAAGTTCCTCATAATGCAACACATTGCCAAATTCCTCTTTTTAATTGTCAATCTTCATACTGTTTCTTGATCAGACAAATCTAAAAATATAACTCCAATACCATTGATCATCCTATGAAATTCGATGAGCCATCTTCAAAAGCAAAACCGACTTTGAGTTTTAAAACTACATGTACGACCATATGTTTTCTATAATTTGATTGTGTAGTTCTTGGAAGTTAAGTAGCTAACTACATGTGTATAATCTATATTGTTAAAATTGAATGTATGATACAATAAAGTCTTATACTTGGTGCATATGTTTTTACGTATGAGGCCATCGACTATTTGTAAGACCCTTACTAATATTATTGCTTTACGTATAAATATCGACAATTAAATGTGTATTTACGACTACACATACTTATGAAAATATAGGTTTATTAAAACTTTTCTCAATAAAAACAATACAACATAATATGTATAAGTTCGTCATTTAAAAATGACGACGAAACAATGTGCGGAAGCTTGTAACTTGATCGTCTTCGGTTCTTCGTTGAGCTTGATCGTTATCCGATACTCCAATTATTACCTACATATCATAAATCATGATATACGTTAGTTATATGAAATCTATAACTAATCTAGCTAAGCCCGAAAGCTCAATACGATGACCAGGTAACTCGTATGGGTTATGGTGACTGATAACCCAGATGAGTAGATAACTTGGCTGGGTTATGGCAACACCTAGATGACCAAATAACTTGTCTGGGTTATGGCAACTGATAACCCAGATGACCAGATAACTCGTATGGGTTATGGCAACTGATAACCCAGATAACCAAATAACTTGTCTGGGTTATAGCAACTGATAACCCATATAACCAAATAACTTGTCTGGGTTATGGCAACTGATAACCCAGATATATATTTAACAAGTCTTGGTTGCAGAACTTGGCCAATTTTCCCTTTTTAGTAATTGTTGCGTAACTTCTCTGATATTTGTCCGTTTAACTTGAAACTTGTTTCTAATTGATTGTAATACATTTGCCTACATTATTAACCCCTAATCTTTAACCTGGATTCATAAATTTTATGATTTACACAACCACTACCGGGTTTATGCGCATTATTATTTTGACCCGTTATGAGATTTAAGCACTTTAAGCTTAAATTATCCACAACCCTTCATATCTTTTATTCCCGCTTAATGATCTTTATTCATCTATCATCACAACTTCATTTGTGATGGATTATGATAGAGAAATTCATTATACTACTATTCTACTCTCGAATTTGACATTTTTACGAAAATGACCCATTACACATACCTGGCTCGGGTCAAAGCATTAACCCGTTTTAATACCTTACATTATTAGTTACTAATTAAAAGCAATGCAAGCCATACACTATTCTTCCTGTGAGCACAAAACTCGACAAGCAACCATTAGTCGTTATTGTCAACGGTGATAACATCACCATTTGACCCGTTTGGTCTAAATGACCGTTTTACCTTTTTTTTACCATCAAATATGGTTTCTTACCATTTTTACTTGTTCCGACCGGTATTGGTTCGCGTCGGAACGTCATATTTCAAAGACTCATTTTAAATACTAGATCACTTTGTTATTAACCAATACATAAGTAGACGTTCTACTTAAAAGATGTAAGCTTTACTTACCTTGCATCCGATTATGTTTTTCCGCGTATTTGATCTTCTTGACCCGCTTCTTCCCAAGCTTCCACCTAGCTTGTCAAGCGTCAACTGCCATTTATCATTCGCAAGATGATTAGATTAGTCATCATTTATCACGACTATTCCACCTTACGGACTTTATATCAAAATTACCATTTGATCCTATTATAGGTCAGTTTGACTTTTAAAAGTTAACTGCCTATTAACATATGCAAATGCACAATTAAGTTTAACAAACTCATTTAGGCATTTCATCAAATACTTGGTAGGCATTACTTTTAGGCCACCATTTTAACTAAATTCCCAACCAAGTTCGTATCATTTCTTTCACTTTAACAAGTTCATGTAATAGTTAACATCAAGTTAACTTAGCTTTGAATTATCAATACTAGTTCACCCATTTATCATGCTATGCTAGAACTAAGGGTTTTCATCTCAATGTGAAAACCCATTTCATCATATTACTAGACATTCATCCGAACACCTAATAAAATCAAATTCTCCATACAAACTAGTAGATATGATGATTTCAAGCACCTATTAAGATCAATAATACATAATATTCATCATTTCATACAAAACCCATTTCATGTAATGTATGAACACTTGACCTAGTCTCAAATTATTCAAGTATTTCTCAAATACTAACTAGTATGATGATCATAAACATAAATACATCATCAATTTCATCATGCTACTTAAAATATTGAGCTCAAAGTTATCACCTTCAAGTTCATCCACAACTCATCATCACCAAAGCATAAATTACAACATACCTTATGATCTCCAAGCTTAGATGATCACGAATTTATGTTCATGCATGTGATTTGGCCCTAATTCATCCTCCAATTTGATGGATTAAGGTTGAACAAGGGTTTGTTCCTTGTTCTTCTTCTCTGATCGTTACTCTCACACACACTTAATGTGTGTTATGTTTTATTTTGTTTATTAATAAACCTAAGTTTCACTCTTTTTCCTTTTTGGCCCATCTAGTTTGTCTAAATGTTTAAACCCCTATATAACACTTACTAGCAATTAACCAATTCTCATAACTAGGTTTAAATATTCCTAGTTAACTTAGTGGGTTTGGGGAAGTTATAACCCAGTTTATTTTAAGTCCCGTTAACTCGGGCTTCTTATAAACTTTGTTTTCTCAAAAGCTTTTATTTTCTTTTTGTTTAATATTAGGTTTAATTATTTAAATCCTAATAATTACCGGGTTAATTTTTACCACTAACGGTATTTTACACGTTCATTATTATTAACGTGGTTTGACTATCAAATCCGTTTTCGGGGTGTTACACTATTAGATGATGATTCGTGAGTTAAATGGTCTTTGGTGATCCATTGTAACGTTCTTCGTTGATCTGTCAGTGAAGTCTTTACCCACACCTGAATATCTTACGAAAGTTCACTAATGGTTGTGGTATATTCGATAAACGACGGATCTTGATGTTGGTAAAAATCTCCATATTTGTAATGTATTCAATGTAGTAAGCATGCTTAAGGGGGCAAATGCATGTGCATGACTCACCTTTATGTATTCTATTTCTTGCAACAATGCTTCAAGAATCTATCATGTCATGTGATGAAGCAAATAGCCATTGCTTTTGCAATTAATTTGCTTTTACAGTTTTAATATCTTTTCAGCTTCACATCTTTCATAGTCAGCAATTTAATTTGTTCACTCTGTTAAGTCTACGCACGCGGAAGCAACACACAATCAACGATTATCTGCAGAAAATAAACGAATGATACACTGATGCAAACTGAATATCGGATAATAAAGATTCCAAATCAACAAGTGGTTACGTGTTTACACTTGGAGGGGCTGCTATTGCTTGGAAGTCTTCTAAGAAAACGGTCATAGCGAGATCCACAATGGAATCTGAATTTATCTCCTTGGATAAGTAAGGCGAGGAAGCGGAATGGCTACGTCAATTCGTGGAATATATTCCAAGATGGCCAAAGCCTTTGCCAGCCATATGTGTACATTGTGATAGCCAATCAGCGATTGGTAGAGCTCAAAGCTTAATGTACAATGGTAGATCAAGGCATATGCGACGTAGACATAACACGGTACGACAACTACTCTCAACGGGTGTTATCATAATTGATTATGTGAGATCAAAGGATAACATTGCAGACCCGTTTACAAAAGGCTTAAGCAGAGAGTTAGTAGAAACGTCGTCAAGAGGAATGGGACTAAAGCCCGTGATAAATGGGAATATGAGGGAAACCTAACTTAGTTGACTGGAGATCCTAAGATCTAAGTTCAATAGGACAACTTAATCATATTACCAAAACGGAGTCACTGTGGGGGAGTACCCCAAACTAAATAAAAGGGAGTTATATATACTTCCTAGTCCATTCCAATTAGTGACATTGAAGTGAGGCTAAGCATATTAAGGTTAACGATTTCGGGAAATCAAATAACCATGATGCTTTTAATGATTCAGAGGAATCACCTATGTTAGAGAGAAGTGAGGTCGCTTCGAATGGATTTGTGGGGTGCGCAAATCCTAGAGCTCTCGCAGAACTAGGCTAGTGTTCCAGGACCATAATAGGACACGACAATGAGGGGTTGGCCAAACCAGGGAGAGTATTGCGTGAAGTGTATTGTTGTTTACACAAATGGGGGTATGTTCAAGGACATCGCGTCTACAAACCGCTAGTAAGCTGAGTATGCTTCCCAAAAGAAGGTTCAAAGGCAACAACCTACCTATCTTGCAATACTCAACTGTCAAAGTTTATCGTTGAAAAGTGTAAGGAAAAGATCGATTTCCATACATGTGGGGGATCTGTTGGAAATTTGATGAAAATAGCATTTTGCATGTGGGTGTCGGAAAAATATGTGAAAATAGCATTTTTCACAAATATAGGAAAATGATATTTTCCTATTTTGGACTAGAAATAAATATAATAAAATGAGCGGGTTTTATATATTTATTTGTGGGTTTGTGTTCTATGTTGGAAGAGCTTCGCAACGAACTAAACCACGTCCAAAACGGAGCTAAGATGAATGAGACATCGATGCTCAAAGTTGGGTGTTTGAAACATTGAATGCTGAAACAAAAGGGAGAGTAGCACCTTGTCCCACATAGGAGGAGAGATGAAACTTAAATGGGTATTTAACTGGGAACTCTCCATCCTTATTGTTTCATGGAAGCACACACTAAGGGTGCGGAGCACTCGCACTCGCACACGCGCGCGCGGGCGCGTGGCATGGGCGATGAGGCGCAATGTGGCGCTTTGATGGCGCACTTTGCACTTCGCACGCTCGCATCGCCGAGAGCCGCCTTTGTATTTTTGACCACGTGCGCGTGGTGGATCACAGAGGATGCAAGGACCAAGTGGTGAAGTGGCGTGCAGGTTCGAGGCGCGCGACGTGTCAGTCCGCGCGCGAGTACACATGGCATGAAGGCGCGCGGTTGCGCATGGTGCATGGGGGCCTGATGTGACGTGCGCGGCGCACCAGAGTGAGCCAATACGGCGCGACTGTGTGGCGTGCTCGTAGAGGCTCGCATGTGACGTGGCGCACGCGCGCATGGACCTGAGTCAGTGTGGCGCACGCGCGCATGGCAGTGAGCCAAACGGACGCAGCGCGCATGAGCGTGCTGACCTACGCGCGTGCACCAGTGTGTCTTCCGCGCGCGCGGAAGCTTCCAGCATTTAATGACGAAGCAGTTTCAGTTTTGTATTCGAAACTGACGAGTCAAACGGTTTTAACAGCGAATTAAATGACGTATTAAATTGCATTGAAGACGTTTAATGCAATTTAAACCTCTCCTTAATTCCTTTTGACTGTTTCGACTTCGGAGCTGTATTTATACAGCTCCATACCCAGCTGCAGAAGAGACCAGCTACAACAGCTTTATGAAAACAGTCTTCTTCACACTTCTGATCATCTTTTTCCTGCAAAGTTCAAGGTAGCCTTCGGGTTGTAGGCCAACTCCGGCAGTACTACTGCTCCGGCTGTTGTACCCTGGGAAACAAAACGAGTACTCCTGGGAGACTCGAAATTTGTTTTAAGGGAAGCGTGTGTACACGCGACTCAGCCTCTCTGCTTCTACTCCTTTCTTGTATTTTGGTTTATTTCAGTTGTATTTGTACTGTATTTCAGCTTTCTTATTTATTTGTATTGTAATCAGTGAATAAAATTTGTTTATTTTATTTTATTACGCGAACGGTTCTTACAGAATATCTCTACTGAATACTGATATACAATCATAGTTTGACCTGATTTTGGTAGAAGATAACTTGGATGTAATAATAGTATCAAATGCCAATGTAGTTTATAGTTTACACCTGTATATACTTGTTCGCCGTGTCCCCCTTATATTTCTAGTGAAAATTTATCAGGTGAACAGTGAACTTAATTGATGAATGATGATCAACAAGTGAAATAAGAACCATTAACACGCAAACACACAATGCCCGATACTCGCAAAAATCTGCAACATGGTATATGATAATCATACTTTCTTAGCATATGTGTAAACAAGAACAAAAAAAAAAGCTTGTAATGTTTGCCTTCTTGTTGCAAGATCTGAAAGGGAACTTTAATGTCACCTGTACATATACAAAGAGGCAGGTATAAATGGTAGAAGGCAACCATATGGAAACCATGACAGGTCAACTTGTGTTTTTTTATAAATGGGTTATTGGATTTTAATAATCCTAAGTTTCATCTGTTGGCCGATAATAATCCCAACTCTAAAATTCCCTCCAACGATCCTAACATGTAAGAATTTGGCCCCCATCGATCCTTTTCAAACTGCATGTGCACTTAATTCAATTAAAGAGACTGCAGGTGCACATGGATCTATTGAAAAAGCCAAATTCTTATACGTTATAAAAGGATCAATGTGGGGCAAATTCTTATAAGTTGGAATCGTTGGAGGAAATTTTTAAAGTTGGAATTATTATTGGCCAACATGTGAAACTTAGGATTATTAGAATCCAATAACACTTTATAAATAGATATAAAAAGATGCAGGTATGATAGAGTGCAAACACATAGACAATCCCAAGATGACACACTAACTATTTTAAATTTCAAACAAATAGACAAGAGTCAAATTGCTGACAATTCTTTACCTCTGGCTCAATATTTAAAAGATTATATAATACTGTACTAGTCTTCAACATCCATATAATATTAAATGTGAAGACACTATATACACGAGGCTGATAGTGAAATCTTAAAAGAAATTTGTGGTATCCAATATTCCAACATCATATATAATAATATATACGTATATGAAACATGGCCCCACATCGTAGACATACATATACTCATAACATTCCTACAACTAAATGGTCGTATGCGAAAATATATTCTAATAATAATAACAATCAAGTAGTGTTATTATAATTAATATGAGTTTTTTATAATTAATATTAGTGTTATTGAAATTAATATGAGTTTTTTTATAATTAATATTAGTGTTATGGATATTAAAAGGAGAAAACAAAAAAAATTAAAAATCTATGCCGCATATAGGCTAGACTGGGCGTATAATGTGGTCCAAAAGACCATTATAGCCCTGTTTTGCCCCCAGTCTAGGCCTAACTCAGGGCTAAAATGGTAATTTGCCATTTATAAAAGTGTTTAAAAAAACTCATTATATACATACGCCTCATACAGGCTTATACTAGGCATATAAGAGAGGCAAAAAAGATCAATTTACCCCCAGTCTAGGCCTAACTCAAGGGTAAAATGGTTTTTTTCGTCTATACGCTTCATATAAGCCTATACGAGGCATATACGGGGCATATAAGACAAAATATGACATAATCAGAGATTCTCTTGGAAATTGAAAAAAATTATACGCGACGTATAGACCTATACGAGGCGTATATAAAGGTGTGTAAATAGGGACTAGGGTGTGTGAATATGTAAACCCTTTAATAATAATTAGTTTAAAAGGTGTGTGAGCCGTTTTAAAAACAGGAAACAAAATGTTATTAAAAAAACATAACTGAGATTTCATTAAAAAAAGTTTTTCACGTGTGAGTTGTTGCAGCAGTTCAAAGTTTACTTTGACAATATATACGACTAACAATATTTCTTGTGATGTCCATTCAATACACTAATTTTGACAAAATAGATAAAAGACATTATGCTTCACCACTAGTACATACAACTACGCCATTTGTACATTGCTTACGTGTATATATACACATATATGACACACAATTTACTCACTACTCCACACTTATGCTTGTGGGCTTACATGTGTTCAAGTAAGCATGGCTTGCTTCTCCTGCCAATAAATATGGACTTCTCATCACTATCTTTCTATTCATACTCCAACAAACCAAAACCATACAAAAACTTACAACTAAATCACCATGCAAATGTCTGGAGTTACTAAGAGAATCAATGCAGATGGATACATAGATGGTAATGCCGACGGCTACGATTGTCGGATATCAGCTTGGTTACAAGGAAATGGTGAAGATTATGAGTATGTTGCGGCAACATCAGAGGGAGAGGGAGAGGGAGATGGAGATGGAGATGATGATGATGATGGCGATGGCGATTATGATTATGCTCCCGCCGCCTGACTGATCAATAGCCGAATTGATGCAGTACAACTAGTTACTGGCTAGGGGAGAACACCTGGGTTCAAATTCCTGACATGAGGTAGATTAAGATTAATATGGTGTAATTTAGGAGTATGAGTAGAGTAACGAATTTTATATGAGAATGTAACTCTTAAGTAGTTGTATGAGACTATATACTAGTGTTTTTTTGTTGTATTTAAAATTCATGTTTTAATAGTTGTTTTTTTTTTTGTTGGATTTAAAATTCATGTTTTATTTTTATAATGGTTTACTATATGATATCCAAGATTTAGTGTTACTTTATGAACAAAATACAAAAGGTACAAAAAAGAGCTTTTATATAAGGAAAGGTAAAAAATTACAAATATGAATCCGCATGATTTAGCTTCAACTATGCAATATGTTGGAATGGAAGGAGTGATGTAACTTCGAAATTTGCTTGTAATATTGTGATATATTGTATGTTCTAGCATCTTGCTAGTCTGTTTTTTATTTGAATAAAATGCTTGGCCGTTCAAAAAGAAAAAAAAAAGAAACTAAAATTGTGCCATCGAACTTATTAAGCTTCACTGCCGCCTTCTACCATTACTTCAAAAACATAAGATCACCCAACGACACTATGATACACGTTGTTGGTGACATGTGGCCTAAACAAAAACATAGAAAACATTTGCAAGATGAATAAGCGTGTAAGAATTTCAACGAACACGGTCATATAATGTGATTCACTTGACATATTTGGTTGGGCTACGTCACAACCAAACTTGAAAATTTTTAGTAAAACGATTTTTAGAACAATTTATGTTTATAAATAAAAATTTTAGTAAGACGATTTTTAGAACAATTTATGTTTATAAATAAGATGACAATTTACATATAAAGTAGATGGATTTTGGCTGGTAAGATGTTCCCTTATTTTTACACAACTAATAAGAAAACCGAACCTAAAATTTAGCGTCAACATGGATTAAAATGCTCATGTGCGAATTATTTTGCTCATGTGCGAATTGGAGGTGGAGGTAGGGTGGGGTGAGTGGTGGCAGGTTGTGATGGAGGTGGATTGGAGGTGGTGATAGGTGGAAGAGACCAAATCTGAATTGACAAAAATGCCCTCATATGCAAAGCACATGACCAAATTTAACTGAAAAAACTAACTGGGTTAGGCCTAAAGGACAATGATTTGAAAACATAAAGGACAAAACTCGTCAATTTTGAACATAAAAGACAGACCTGAAAATAGGTATAAAGATAAATTGATAATTCTTGAAATTCACTCAATATTTAAGGCCACAACAAAGCAAATAAAAATTCAAGCCCATGTTGATAGTTATATTGTTTAGGCCCAAAATTTAAATTGTTAAAGTGTTTTAGCCCATCTGGTTTTTGAAAGTTAAATTGTTTGTTTTAAAACCTAAATAAAGTAAACAAAAGCGTCAATTACAAAAAGAAAAAAAAAAGAACAACCGATTAAAAAAAATTGAACAGACGCACACTACACATACAAAATAAAATCAAATAGATCTCGCTGCCAAGTCCATTGCCTTCCTTCATGTAATCCACTAATCACCGTTTAACTTCTTTAATTGACTTTTTGTTGATTGTTTTCAATTTGATTTTTTTTGAACGGCAAATTTGGATCACTGACGGACCACTGAAGTATCATCGTGCCACCAGTGGAACCACCCGATCATTTCCATCCCCACTAGGCATAATGCCTATACACCAATTCAGAAGGAAACCCAATAAATATGGGAAAACCCCCTTTGTGGGAATCGAAACCAGGACCTATTGGTCCCAAAGCTTTATCCCACCCCCAAGATGCCACTAGGCTATAAAGCCATGGGCGTTTTTTTTAATTGTTTCCAAGTTCCAATTTAATTAACTACCTTTCATATTTTTTTTTACTTTATTTGATTATGGTTTGTATAATAGTTTATTTGATAATTTTTTTTTATTAGTTGATATATTACTAGAATATGCTTGATTATTTGATTAGTGATTTCTTGATTAGTGAATGTTTATTTCTTAACGTGTACTTTAAGAAATATCAATCACAGAATGGAACAATTTTTCAAAAGAAAAGTTGACAAAACATCTTCTAAAACTCATGAATATATTGACCTGAACCAATCTGAGCCGAACTAAACCGGAAATTTTAATATATAGCGATAGTTAACCATCTCAAAAAATTCTATGAATTTTTTTTTTGAGTCCACCACTAACTCACCACTTGGTCCTCAGGCCGAGCGTAGTGGCTCGTGGTTAAGCCAACCATGAGGCCACCACCGCTCCCTGATCTCGTGAAATGCAAATTTTGGCCGTCTCTCGTTGTGGCCACGAGCTAAAGAGAGAGACGGACATTGGTTGGACTTTGTGTTAACCAATCAAATTTATTTATTTATTTTTTAATTCCAAACCCACTAATTTCACATGCTTCTCCACTATTACATTTTACCTAATTTTCAGGCTTGGATGACGTGGACGCCACGTGTCGAAAAAGACCAAACCACATACCTCACCACTACAGATGATGGTCTCAATAGTACTAATTAGCAATACTTGGAGCAGTGGTAACTGTACAACTATCGACAGTTGTATAACCACCAAATGAAATGATGTAATGGTTCATCCCATATATAACTAAGGTCTTTGGAATTCGAATACACGTTATTTTCATAATAGATTCTACATGTTATGCTTGTATTTTAAGTGAATTATTCAATAGAACTTTCGACAAATTCCATCGAAATATTTAAATCAAGCAGTGAATTATACACGATTCACAAAAGATATCCAAACCATACAAGTTCTAATACTTAGACCAATTTGTCGAAGAGCCCAATACTCTTGGAACCACTGAGATAGCGCCGAGAGGAGGATGAACTGAACAAACCACTGGAGTGAGCAGTGGTCGATCTAAACCTTTTTCACTGGGTTCCTTTTAATAGATTCTCACTTTTTTTTTCCAAATCATACGAGGTTCTCTCTAATTTTTCCCATTTTTTCTAAACCAAATGGGTTTCTGGGAACCCACAAAAGTGGTCTCGATCCGCCTTTGGGAGTGAGACTTCAAGATGGTGAAGATAAACGGTGCTGGGACTTCGATACATCTAGAAAATTTATCTCGGTTTTAAGAAAGCCGTACACTTGATGGGAAAATGTTATTTGCATCCAACTTAAAGACCTCTTGGAACTAATGGGTGCCAAAGAAACTTGATAACATCATATCCCTTCAAAATTAAATTGAACCTGAATGTGAGAGGTGTCAAATGCTATAGTTTTTAAAATTTGATGATGATCTTGAAGATATATATGAATATTAAGACCGATTGTAACATATTCTTATAGAATTGCCTTTCAAAAATACAATATTCTTGTTAAAGATTGTAACGTTTTTGGTCCGTTATAAAATCTTTTATTTTGTTCTAACGTTTTGAGATCTATGATGGAGTTATAAGACCAAGTTCAACCAGTGGCGGATCCAGGAATATTTTTAACCCGGTTCTTTTTGGTGATTCACACTAATTTTTTCCAAATTATATAACGTTTCCACTAATTTTTTTCATTTTTTTCAAACCAAGGGGGTTCCCGGGAACCCCCAAAACACCCATGGATCCGTTCCTGAGTTCAACCAATATTTCATCTTGATTGATATTAGGGAACAGATTGAATTAATTCAGTTGACTTGTATCGAAATCGGATATGAATAAGAACAATAAAACACATTGAAGTTATTGTAGAATCGTTGAGCATTAAGCATTTCTTTTCACAAATGAAAAGGGGAGAATATACTACACTATACAATTTAAAACCTCTTAGTTCATATGAACTATTGAAAAACAATTTATATATATATATATATATATATATAAATAGAGGCCATAAATCTTAATTATTTAGGCACTTAAAGTGATTTTGGTTCATCTTTGGGGGGAAAGTGAAAATAGACTGTCAGTTATGTATGCAGCACTCAATAAAAGTAGCATCTGGTTCTTATCTATGCAAATTATTGAAGTGTTTTCTTTGGATTCTTAGCAGAATAAATAGTTATTGTTAGTGATATGACACAAAAGTTCAAACTCTACTTGTTTAAGTTAAGGGTTTATGAGTTTTGTATGTTTTAAGTTTGTGTCTAAAACTTAAGTTTTGCTTGTTTATTAATTATTAATATTTTTTATATTTTCTTTATTTATAACTATAACATATATAATATAGCTTTTTAAGCATATTCATATAATTGTAATGTAATTATATATCATATAAATAATAACTTCATTTAGGCTAGGGAACATAATCAATCTGGTTGTATGAAGCTTGGCTCGTGCTTAAGCTCGATATAATTAAACGAGCTTCATCTTAGGCTAGATGTTGTTTAAGCTTGGCTCGATTCAATCATTTAATAAGGCAATCTTGAGTATCTCATGAAAGGGTTGACTTGTTTATACCCTTTTAAATATAGTGTCAAAATGCGCATAGTAAAATGTGGTGTCGGAAATGCGTAGAAATTAAAAAATATATGGCAAAAACGCTTAGGAAAATAAATTGTGTCGGAAATGCGTAAAAGATATAGTTTTTCACAACAAACCTTCTAATAACAAATCAATTTTGTCTGAAAAGTGTCGGTACATTGTTGTTTCCTATGCATTTCCGACGAATTAATTAGCCGTATTAAACGGCCAGTTTTCTAGCAGTGTTTGTTTTCTATATACAGCTCTTATTGGTATCTAGGGTGAGCAGAAAACTGAAATAACCGAAAAATCCGAATGGAAAAACCGAATCGAAACAAAAATCGACGGTTCGGTTTTTGGATTTTTAATAACCGAAAAGAAAAGATCGGACAACCATTTCCAATAACCAAATCGATAAGTTACAATAGTAGCCAAATCCATATATTTTTATGTTTAAGTTTAAGTTGTTTAAGTGTTTAACCCATGCTACTAAAAATTATTAATTTTATTCTTGATTGTTAAATATTTATAATAAGAAAATTAACACGTTTATTTATCATTGAAATTATTTATCCATTGTTTATAAGAAAATAACAAAAGTTTTTATAGAAATTAAATGATTTTCAAAGTATTTTAAAGAAAACGTCTTAATAAAAACTTTGAAAAAACACTAAAATAAATTAGAAGGTTAGATTCATGTGAACAATATTCATTAAAATGACTAAATATATTAACTTAAATGTAAATATTTAAGAAAGGTTCTTAAACTCTGAATTATTACGTAATTTATTTCAAAAACCGAAAAATCGAACTGAACCGAACCTTTACTAAAACCGAAACCAAAAAAAAAAAAAAAACTATAACCGAACGGTTTTCAAAAACGAAAACCGAACTTTCGGATACGGTTATGGTTTTGGTTTTACCCCAAAACCGAACCGAACCGTACACGCACATATAATGGCATCTATTAATGGGCACTTTTGAATTGTGTTTAGTATTTTATCATTAATGGGCACTTTTGAATTGTGTTCAAGTATTTTATGGGTTAACATTTGGCAGGAAATGCTTGGATGGTGGTCCGTTATATCGGTCCCTTTGAAGTTCTATCCAATCTTGAGCATATATCAAATGTTTTCTTGACAATTATGATTCACATTCCGGTATGGACCGAAGGTTACAAAATTATTGATGCCCGCATACATGTGTACGTTCTTGGTGTGTTAATTATGTGAGAATGAGTGTTCAATATATTTATAAAAAAAAATCAGTGGTTCATTAACTTCATGTATTCTAAGATCTTACACCATACACAAAAGGAAAAAAAAAAACAAAATACTGGTTGAAGGGAGAATAAAAAACATGCCAAAGAGTTTTGGGGATTCATAGCTTCAATGTAGAATGATATAAAAAAAATACTTGCATCATTTATACTTTTTGTTAGAATTGAAACCATAAATCATAAAGGGAATTCATGCAAAAAAGAGGATAGTTTATAGATTTAAAATAAACACAAGAACTTGCATAATATATTTGTGGAAATTCATAAATTTCATGCAAAAAAGCTTGGTTACGCCATATATTGTGTAAAAAAAAATCATTAATCTTTGAAGCAAAACACAAAATATTGATCAATTACTATGAGAGAGAGAGAGAGAGATAGTTAGAGATGCATGACAATTGAACATACAAAAGACTTGAACGTACGGTTCCATAAACTTCATGTAAGAAGAGGTTACACCGAACATAAAGTCATAGACTATCATCTTACACGAACGGTGTTTTAAAAATTTGTTTTAAGATTATAGGAATCCGTTCGTGTAAAAGAAAATTCATTTATTAACTTGAATTACAAAGTAGAACAGAATGATGCTGAAAATAAATTACAAATACAACTGAAAAATGGAAAAACAAGAACAGAAACTCGAACAGAAAAAACTGTTCTTGGCTGAGGATCGTGTTAGACACGGGTCCCTTAAAACAAATTTCGTGTCTCCCAGGAGAACACGTTTATTTCCAGGATACAACAGCCGCAAGCAGTTGCACTGCCGGTCTTGACTCCAACCCGAAGGTGTACCTTGCTGCTTGAAGATGAGAGAAAATTCTGTGAGAGAAGAAGATAGAAGCTGTGAATTTCGGTGTATTGAATCTGCTGAAGGAGCCTCCTATTTATACAGCAAGTCTTGAAGAAACTGAAAAACAAATTTAATGGGAGAATTAAATTGCATTAAACGTCTTCAATGCACTTTAATTCGTCATTAAATTCTCAGTCAAATGCATTAACTTCGTCAGTTTCGAATGCTGAAACGTAACTGCACTGGCATTAACTGCTGCTGGAAGTTTCTGCGCGAGCGCGCGCGCAGGTCTGCACCCTCATGCATGTTGCGTCATTTTGGCTCACTGCCATGCGCGCGTGCGCCCCACTGACTCAGGTCCATGCGTGCCTGCGCGCGTGTGCCACGTCACCTGTGAGCCTATACGAGCACGCCAGACAGTCGCGCCGTTTTAGCTCACTCTGGTGCGCCGCGCACGTCACATCAGGGCCCATGCACCATGCGCGCAACCGCGCGCCCATGGGTACTCGCGCGCGGACTGCCACGTCACGCGCCTCGAACCTGCACGCCACTTCACCACTTGGTCCTTGCAGCCTCTGTGATCCACCACGCGCACGTGGTCAAAAATACAAAGGCGGCTCTCAAGCGGCTCGCGGCGATGCGAGCGTGCGAAGTGCGCCATCAAAGCGCCACATTGCGCCTCATCGCCTACGCTACGCGCGCGCGTGTGCGAGTGCGAGTTAGGGTGCTCCGCACCCTTCGCAAGTACACTTAGTGAGTGCTTCCATGAAACAATAAGGATGGAGAGTTCCCACTTAAATACCCCTTTAAGTTTCATCTTTCCTCCTATGTGGGACAAGGTGCTCCTTTCCCAAATTTTTCAGCATTCAAGTTTCAAAACACCAAACTTTGAGCATCGATATCTCATTCATCTTAGCTCCGTTTTGGACGTGGTTTAGTTCGTTGCGAAGCTCTTACGACATAGAACACAAACCCACAAATAAATATATAAAATCCACTCAGTTTATTATATTTATTTCTAGTCCAAAATAGGAAAAAATCATTTTCCTATATTTATAAAAAATGCTATTTTCACAAATTTCCAACAATCCCCCACATGAATAGAAATCGATCTATCAAGTTTCAACGATACACGTTCAACAGTTGAGTATTGCAAGATAGGTAGGTATAACCTTTGAACCTTCTTTTGTGAAGCATACTTAGCCTCCTAGGGTCTTGTAGACGCGGTGTCTTTGAACAATCCCCCATTTATGTTGGCGACAATATACATTCACACAATACTCTCCCTAGTCGAGTCAAGTCCTCATGGTTGTGTCCGTTTATGGTCATGGAACACGTTCCTGGTTCTGCTAGAGCTCTAGGATTTGCGCCTCCCCACAAATCCATTCGAAGCGACCCCACTTCTCTCTAACATAGGTGATTCATCTGAATCATTAAAAGCATCATGGTTAATTTGGATTTCCTCAAAATCCTTAACCTCAACATGCTTAACCTCACTTCATGTCACTGATTGGAATGGACAAGGAAGTATAAAACTCCCTTTATTGATTTTGGGCACCCCCACAGTGACTCTCTTTGGGTTTATGATTAAGTTTGCCTATTGAACCTAGATCTTTGGATCTCCAGTCAACTAGGTTAGGTTTCCCTCATATTCCCTTCATCTATGGGCTTTAGTCCCATTCCTCTTGATGACTTATACACCTTATCTTTGCTTAAGCCTTTTGTTAACGGGTCTGCAATGTTCTCTTTTGACCTAACATAGTCAACTGAGATAACACCCGTTGAGATAAGTTGTCGTACCGTGTTGTGTCTACGTCGAATGTGCCTTGATCTGCCATTGTACATCACGCTTTGTGCTCTAACAAGCGCTGATTGATTGTCACAATGTATGCAAATCGCCGTCAACGGCTTTGGCCATCTTGGAATATCTTCCACAAATTGACGTAGCCACTCCGCCTCTTCCCCGCTTTTATCTAAAGCGACGAATTCGGATTCCATCATAGATCTAGCTATAACCGTTTGCTTGGAAGACTTCCAAGCTATAGCCGCGCCAGCAAGTGTAAACACGTAACCACTTGTCGATCTATGATCTTTTATATCCGATATCCAGTTCGCATCAGTGTATCCTTCGATCACTGCTGGATCACAGGTATAATGCAATCCATAGTCTCTTGTGTATCTTATGTATTGTGATAGCTTTCCAATGTTCCGCGCACGGATTACTGGTGTATCTACTTAGCCTGCTCACAGCATACGCTAAGTCGGGTCTAGTACATGTCATTAGATACATGAGACTACCGATGATCCTTGAGTACTCTACCTGAGCAACACTCTCGCCTCTATTCTTCCTTAGGCGTTGGGTATTATCAATTGGAGTTCGAGCTATACTCGTATCATCCGAATTGAATTTCCCAAGGATCTTGTCCACGTAGTGAGATTGACTCAAACCAAGACCATTTTGGGTTCTAGTGATTTTTACTCCAAGAATCACATCCGCGAGACCCATGTCTTTCATGTCAAACCTCGCTTTCAACATGTCTTTCGTTGAGTTAATCATGTTATCATCACTCCCAATGATAAGCATATCATCTACATAAAGACATAAAATCACATAACCTCTAGGTGTATCTTTAAAATAAACACACTTGTCGCACTCATTTATTTTGAAACCATTGTCAAGCATGACATGATCAAACTTTTGGTGCTATTGTTTTGGTGCTTGCTTCAAGCCATACAAATACTTGACCAATTTACATACTTTGCCCTCTTTTCCAGGGGCGGAAAAACCCTCCGGTTGTTCCATGTAAATTTCTTCTTCTAAATCGCCATTTAGAAATGCAGTCTTTACATCCATTTGGTGAACTTCCAAATTTCTTAGAGCCGCAATTGCAAGAACCAATCGTATAGAGGTTATTCGCGTCACAGGCGAGTAAGTATCAAAGTAGTCTAGACCCTCCTTTTGTCTAAATCCTTTGATTACTAACCTTGCCTTGTATTTATCAATACTTCCGTCAGCTTTCATCTTCCTTTTGAATATCCAACGATATCTAAGTGGTTTACAACCAGGTGGAAGATCTACTAACTCCCAAGTATAATTTTGCAATATAGAATCAATTTCATTCTTAATTGCTTCTTGCCATTGAGGTCCTTCTGCGGAGGTAACCGCCTCGCGGTAGGTATTGGGCTCACCCTCAACCATGTAGCTCATGAAGTCTGGACCAAAAGATTTTTCAACCCTTTGTCGTTTACTTTGTCTAAGCTCGCCCTCCTCGACCTCAAGTCGTTCATGTCTTTCATCTATCCTCGTAGATGAACTTGGTCCGGCTTCATCTAACCATGTAAACGAACTTGGACCTGCTTCATCAGCCGCTGTTGATGAAGTCGCATGTGTTTGTCCTAACATAGGAAACACATTCTCAAAATATGAGACGATATTGGAATTTGCTTCTATGATAGTGTGTTTGTGTACATCAGGATTCTTGGATTCATATACAAGAAAACGATGCGCACTACTTTGATGTGCATATCCTATGAAAATGCAATCAACAGTTTTGGGTCCTATCCTAAGAGCCTTAGGAGGTGGTACAATCACCTTTGCTAGGCACCCCTACACTTTCAAGTATTTGTACGAAGGCTTCCTTTTTCTCCATAACTCATATGGAGTTTCATCCCTATTTTTCAAAGGTATCTTGTTCAAAAGATAGTTTGCTGAGAGAATGACGTACCCCCACATTTCTCGGTTCACTCCCGAGCTTATCAACATGGCGTTCATCATCTCTTTCAATGTGCGGTTCTTTCGTTCCGCAACGCCATTTGATTGTGGAGAATAAGGTGGTGTACATTCATGTACAATGCCACTTTTTGCGCATAAATCCGCAAAAGGTGCAACATATTCGCCTCCTCTATCGCTTCTCAAAGCTTTTATCTTCTTTTTAAGTTGATTCCCAACTTCGTTTTTGTACAAGATAAACTTCTCTATTGCTTCGTCTTTACTCTTAAGTAAATACACGTAGCAATATTTCGTACAATCATCAATAAACGTGATGAAGTACCTGTTTCCTCCACGTGAGGGAACCGCTTTTAAATCACACACATCGGTATGAATTAAATCAAGGGGTTCGGTTATTCGTTCAACCGATTTAAACGATGACCTCGTTAGTTTGGATTCAACACATGTCTCGCATTTGTGATCGGACTCGATATGGAATGTTGGTATCAAATTTAATTTAATTAAACGTCGTAATAAATTAAAATTTACATGCCCTAGTCTACCATGCCAAACATTAGAAGACTCAATCATGTAAGTAGAAGTAGAAATTTCATTCATTTTCTTGTTTTGGTTCACAACCATTACATTCATTTTAAACATTCCATTTAGGGCATAGCCCTTTCCGATAAAAGTACCACGTCTAGACAAGACAAAATTGTCCGATTTAAACACTAGATGAAATCCAAACTTGTTGAGCATCCATCCCGACACGAGATTCTTTCGTATCTCTGGGACATACAGCACATTTGTCAAGGTAAGCTCCTTGCCCGAAGTCATCTTCAAGACGACCGTGCCTTCCCCCTTGATGCTTGCGGTAGCTTTATTTCCCATATAAAGCTTTTCTTCACCCGCAGCTTCCTTGAATGTAGAGAAAAGAGCCTTATCTTCACAAACATGGCGGGTTGCACCCGTGTCAACGAACCATCCTTTTGGGTTTTCACCCATTGCGTTGACTTCTTCAATCATAGCCGCTTCCTCGGTTATCATTGCAATCAGAGGCATATGTCAAACCCCGATTTCCACGTGTCACCGGTGGACCCGGTGGGGAGTATCGTGACGTGGTTGGCAACATAATAGTCAAACAACACAATAATCAATATGCACAGCGGAAGCAAATTTAAAAGATATAATACAACCAAATTTAATATTGTAATATCAAATGTCACAATATTCGGAAGTTTATCCACAGATGGATAGAAAATAAAATAGTATTAATAGTTCAACAGACTTCAGGCATCTTAAGCTTGCGAGACTTCTAGTGATGCTTAGGAGAAATCCCAGCCAATTACGCTTAGTACCTGCATTTAATCTTTTTGAGAAAATACGTCAGTTTACACTGGTAAATACAATCAACTGACTCATTTTGGAAAATGATTGAAAATTGGTTTGGATGCACATGGCATAAACTTTTTATTTAACTTGGGAGAATTATTTAAATATATAATCTTGTGAACGAATTACATGTTCCTTGTGCGTTCAGTAGCCCGGATCTTGTCCGGGTTAAAGATCAATAGACACACCACAATATTCTTTTGTGCACTGACGGGTGTACGCCTACACCCCGCGCTTAAGTCGTGGCCATTTCGTAAAATGATGCCAAGGATATCCGGGACATGGTCATTAACCCCCCAAAGGCTTTAAGTAACAAGACTGTTTAAACGAGCCGATCAAATTATTCAATTACCCACCCAACGGTGGAGGATTTGATGCCCGATCAAGCGGTATTCTATATACCGTAACCCAAGCCCGTATAGGGAAAATAAGTTAAAAGTATTTACCTGAGCAAAGTATAATTCACAATAAGCAAATTGCAAGTAGCTTTTACTAGTCCTCCTAATCTGGAACGAAGGTTTTATAATAACCTATTAGAATCCTAACGGGTCTTTAATTAAGCTTAAGCTTAGACCGGTTAGTTTCAAAGATACGGTTCGTACGCACGATTAAGCGAAGACCGGATAGAATGTGATTTAGACCCGACAAGTTCAGAGACTTGCTTAATATGGGTCCTTCATGCACATTCTGGATTTTGAGATAAAACCGATAAGGTTTGACCCGTTTCGGCTAATTTATGTAAACTTGTTACATAAACCGAACCGTACGCGTAATAAGCGTAACGGGTATCCGTAAGAGCCATATACAGGTTTCCTAAGTTAATATGCTTCAAATATGTTGTAACATCAGTAAGATGTCTTTTATTATGCCCGAAACGAATTTAAACACAAACTATGCCCCGTAGGGGTAGTTTGGTCATTTTAAAGGTTGTAAAAGAGTTTAAGTATTAACCTGAGTTACAGGTCTGATGAACTCAGCAAAAATACTTATTTTACCATGTTATAACAGTAGGGTAAAGTATATATGTGAAATTTATCAATTATAACCAAACTATGCACCGTAGGGGCATTTTGGTAATTTCACATAAGCCGAAAAGCTCAAAACTGAAGTCTGAGTTTATCAACCTTTGCTTACTGTTAAAATATTATAATTTGCCTCAAATATCAGTATATATCAACCCTTGTATGTTTAAAATAGTTTTAGTACATACTATGCGTTAAAAACGCATAAAAAGGCGATTAGAGGCCATTTCCGGGTTTGATACATAAATCTGATATTTTTATATTTCCAGAAGGCTTAAAATAATTTATTTATCATATGTGATCAGTAGCAAAAGGTTTGGAGTCGTTTAGATATGTAAAACTCCTTTTATGGCCCGTAAGGGCAAAACCGACAATTACCGGATTAAGCCTACGACTATGAGTTATGCTCAGCCTAAAATTTATTAAAAATCTTTACAAATCCCAAAATAATATATTATATCAGTGGGTAAAGATATTGCTATCAAAAAGTATGTTTAAGTAGTCTATACGCTAAATACGCTGTTTAATTAACATAAAGCTTTAATTTTACGCTAACGAGCATAACTCTTAACCTACACCTCAAACTGATGTCAAATTTTGTATGCAAGTTTAAATATCAGTAATTAAAGTTTCTACCCTTTTACATTTCCAAAAATCACGTTTTAAGGTAATAAGGGCATAATGGTCAACATATGAGCAATTAACGGAATCATGCATATTAATTTGATAACTAATGATCCGAGGTGTATAATCACAGAGGGTTATACTAGCATGTAACCTGGTCCAAATTAAGCTCTAAGGCATTTCTAAATTATGCCTAAACGGGTCAGAACTGAAAGTCAAAGTATAAGTCAAACCATGCGACTTTCGGTTCCGAACCGGGTCTAAACAGGAAATTGTCGGGTTGAACATGTTTAGACATGTTCTTACACTAATTACAAAGTTATATTAATGATCAAACAGGTTGTATATGTTCTACATTGCTAATTATGCATAAATTGTAATTTACACATTTTGTTGACTTTTTATTAACACATTTGACCCGACATTAGACATAGTTAGAGTGGGAATCAGGGGGAACCCTTTTGAGGGTTTATTACCCACATAATTACCAACTTATAACTACTTTTGATTCGACTAATCACTGGACCATTAGTGATTAATCTTAAAGTCAACCGTTAATTACGACGGTTTGACTTTTAAGCTAAAACTAAGCTAAAACTTAATTAAGAAGGATCAAGCAAACTTACAAGAGTCCTATGCACGAATTATGATCACTTGAGCCTGCTTGGGAGCTCCAGAATTGATCAGGAATGCAAGAGAAGGTGTGTGGAACAATGTTGTAACTTAGGTCCTTTATATAGTGTTTAATCCACCACAAATTGTTGACACTTGGGTCTACAACTCTCCACAACTGACTTACAAGTGTTCATAGTGCTTGGGGGGTGCCTAGGGGTCATCCAAGATGAGGAGAATCGAGTTAGAATCGTTTGCAATGGCTGTGGCTGACAAGGATCCTACTAAATCGGAGTAGGCTGATCAGATAGGGCCGTCGCGTAGCGCGACGGCATGTGACCTCGAGCTCGCGCTACGCGAGCATGTATGATCATGCCAAATCAATTTTCATTAATTGCAGTTTTGGTCCTTGGCTCTTCAAACTTTGTAAAGACCCTATTTTCTTGCATTTTGAGCCCTCGTAATTGACGTATAAGGGCTTCAAGACATATACCCACTTTGTTAAGTCCTCGGTTAACTTTATTGTTACCCGAAAAGTCCTAACTTTCAATGTTTACGCTTTAACCCTTCGCACACGAATTTGATCATAACTTTCTCATACGATAACGAAACTTTACGAAATTTATATCGTGTATTCTAGTGAGCATAATTATCAGTTACAAAGCTTCGGGTTTGTCAAAAGGTCACTCAGAGGTATAACTTAAACATGTTGACACATTTAACCCCTGTAGTTTGTAATTTCTCACTTTTAGCTTCGCATGATCCATGATTTATCCGTTTGATGCTATAATCATTATGTAGGGTTAATGTACAATATATTTATTCACTGTTGACATTTAGAATACGTATATTCACATACTTTCCATGATTGTTAACTTTAGTCCTTTCAGAACGTTCTTTCACACGTTCAATCATATGACACGTGTCAACACATTATAGGACGTGAATTTTCGAGGTGTTACATCCTCACCCCCTTAAAATAAATCTCGACCCGAGATTTACTGAAATAAATAAGGATACTTTTCTTTCATCGTGGATTCAACCTCCCACGTGAATTCGGGACCCCTACGGGCATCCCATTTGACCTTTACAATAGGCACATGCTTCCTTCGAAGCTTCTTAACCTGTCGATCTTCAATCGACAAAGGTTTTTCCACAAATTTTAAGCTCTCATCTATATGCACATCTGTGTGTGGTATAACCAGTGATTCATCAGCGAAGCACTTCTTCAGATTGCAGATGTGGAACACATTGTGAATTCCACTGAGCTCTTCTGGTAAGTTTAACTTATAGGCAACTGACCCGACACATTCGATAACCTCGAAAGGTCCTATGTATCTCGGGCTTGGCTTGCCTTTCTTACCAAACCGCATCACTCCCTTCCAGGGTGACACTTTAAGTAGGACTTTGTCACCCACTTCGAAGTGAAAATCTTTACGCTTTGGATCAGCGTAACTCTTCTGCCTATCCCGGGCAGCTTTGAGACGTTCACGAATCTGGACAATCTTGTCCGTCGTTTCGAACACTATCTCTGGTCCTGATAATTGGACATCTCCCACTTCCGCCCAACAAACTGGTGTTCTACACTTTCTACCGTATAATGCCTCAAAAGGCGCAGCCTTGATGCTGGTGTGGTAGCTATTGTTGTAGGAGAATTCGATTAATGGTAGGTGTTTATCCCAACTACCACCCAAATCGATCGCACATGCACGTAGCATGTCTTCCAACGTTTGAATAGTACGCTCACTCTGACCGTCTGTCTGAGGGTGGTAAGCCGTACTAAAATTCAAACGCGTGCCCAAAGATTGCTGGAAACTTTTCCAAAAATGTGACGTGTGTCTAGTATCTCTGTCAGAGATAATAGACACAGGTATGCCATGTAAGGCTACAATCTTATCCACGTATAACTGGGCTAACATGTCGGAGCTATAAGTCTCCTTGATGGGTAAGAAATGTGCTGACTTAGTCAGTCTATCCACTATAACCCATATTGTATCATTTCCTTTCCTTGTCTTTGGCAACTTGGTGATGAAATCCATCGTCACCATTTCCCACTTCCACGTAGGAAGTTCAGGCTGTTGTAGCAAACCTGACGGTTTCTGATGTTCTGCTTTGACTTGTGCACATGTCAAGCATTTTGCTACATAAGCGGCTACAGACTTTTTCAAGCCTATCCACCAATAATTTGCCCTTAGATCCTGGTACATCTTATCAGCTCCAGGATGAACGGAGTATTTGGAACTATGGGCTTCCTGGAGGATGACATCTCGAAGTCCTCCATAAATTGGGACCCATATTCGTCCATTCAATCTTAGAATTCCGTCCTTGCTAAGAGTTAACTGCTCCTCAGTTACTCCTAACTTTTCATTAGGATAGTTAGCTTCCAACACAGCTTCCTTCTGTGCAGCTAACAACCTTTCAATTAAACTGTTCTTTATCTCCATGCGCGTGGCATTGATTCGAATGGGTTTCACCCTTTCCTTCCGACTCAAGGCATCGGCGACTACATTCGCCTTGCCGGGATGGTATCTGATTTCACAATCATAATCATTTAAAGTCTCCATCCAGCGGCGCTGCCTCATATTTAATTCCTTCTGATTAAACAGATGTTGGAGGCTCTTGTGATCAGAATAAATCACACACTTGACACCATATAGATATTGCCTCCAAAGCTTCAGTGCGAATACAACGGCACCCAGCTCCAAGTCATGGGTGGTGTAATTCTTTTCATGCACTTTCAATTGTCGTGAAGCGTAGGCAATAACTTTGCCTTTCTGCATAAGCGCACACCCCATCCCGGTGTGCGATGCATCACAATAAACCACAAAATCTTCGATTCCATCAGGCAATGTCAACACAGGAGCATTGCTCAACTTCTGCTTGAGAATATCAAAGGATTCTTGCTGCTTAGGACCCCAAACAAACTTAACCTTCTTCTTAGTTAAGGAGGTTAGGGGTGCAGCAATCCTTGAAAAATTTTCAATGAAACGCCTGTAATATCCTGCCAATCCCAGGAAGCTACGAATCTCTGTAGGCGTCTTTGGCTCTTGCCAGTTCATTACGGCTTCAACCTTAGCGGGATCCACCTGGATACCACGCTCGCTAACCACATGTCCAAGGAATTGGACTTCACGAAGCCAAAATTCACATTTAGAGAATTTGGCATAGAGCTTCTCCTGCTGAAGTAATTCCAGAATGCATCGAAGGTGCTTCTCATGGTCAGCTTGGTTCTTCGAGTAGATGAGGATGTCGTCAATGAAAACGATGACGAATTTATCCAAGTAAGGCTTGCAGACGCGATTCATGAGATCCATGAACGCGGCTGGTGCATTAGTGAGCCCAAAAGGCATCACTAGGAACTCGTAGTGACCGTAACGAGTCCTAAATGCAGTCTTGTGAACATCTTCATCTTTAACCTTCAACTGATGGTAGCCTGACCTCAAATCAATCTTCGAGAAATAACTTGCCCCTTGAAGCTGATCGAACAGATCGTCGATCCTGGGCAAAGGATACCTATTCTTGATCGTGACTTTATTAAGCTCGCGATAGTTGATGCACAGACGCATCGACCCATCCTTCTTCTTGACAAACAGGATTGGCGCGCCCCAAGGAGACGAGCTAGGTCTAATGAAACCTTTAGCCAGCAATTCATCTAGCTGTGTCCTCAATTCCTTCATTTTTGTGGGTGCCAATCTGTATGGTGCTCTAGCAACAGGTGCTGCTCCGGGGATGATGTCGATTCTGAATTCAACTTGTCTATCCGGTGGTAAACCAGGTAGATCTTCGGGAAAAACTTCTGGGTATTCAAAAATGACAGGGATTTCTTCAATCTTGGGCTTCGGCTCATCGATAGTCACTTGTGCCATGTAGATGACACAGCCCTTCTTCAAACACTTGGATGCCTTGAGCATAGTCACTTGCTCAGGCAATCCATACCGGGTATCTCCCTGAATAGTAAGTGGTTCACCAGACGGAGTCTTGATCACCACTTGCTTCTTATTACAGACGATTTGGGCCTGGTTTTGAGATAACCAGTCCATACCCAGAACAATGTCAAAACCAGCTAACTTCAAAGGAAGTAATGACAAAGGAAAAGAGTGGTTCTTAATGGATATGAAACATCCATCTAATATGGTTGAGGCGGTTTCTATGGTGCCATCAGCCAATTCCACCTCATATTTCACTCTTAAGTTTTTAACAGGTAAATTCAGCAATTTACAAAACTTATTATCTACAAATGACTTATCAGCTCCTGAATCGAAAAGCACTCTTGCATAAACGTCATTTATAAGAAATGTACCTGTTATCACATTGTCATCATGGACTGCTTCCTTTGCATCCATTCTGAAGACCCTAGCATTGGTCTTCTTGACCTCTTCAGGCTTCTTGGCATATTTCGGGCAGTTGGTCTTAATGTGCCCCTTTTCATTGCAACGGTAGCACGTTGCGTCTTTCATCTTCTTGCAATCCAGGGTTTTGTGATCCGTGGACTTGCATATTCCACATGCATAGGTTTTTGACTGAGTTTGTGAGTTCGACTCGAGTCTGCACTTTCCATAGTGCTGTTTCTTGCAAATTTTGAATTTGGGCTTCTCACCAGAGTGATGCCCATCTTTCCTTGACTCCGATCCTTTCTTGTTGTCACCGCTCCCACGGTGCTTCTTGTTCGATCTCCGTGAACTATCATCTTCACGTTTTCTCTTCTCAGCCTCTTTGTTTCTCAGCGATCTTTGTCGGACCGCATCAAGAGTAAGTGACAAAGATATGTCAGCTACAGACCTGAAGGTAGCTGGCCGAGAAGCTTTTACGCTTGCCTTGATTTCCGGGGCTAAACCGCCGATAAAACGAGCTATTCTTTTTGGCTCCGGGGTTACTAGATATGGAACCAACCGGGACATCGTGTTGAAGCTCGTTAGGTAAGCTTGACAGTCAAGGTTTGTCATCACCAATGATAGAAAATCAGATTCTATCTTCTCCACCTCATGCTGAGGGCAGTAATTTTCCCTGATAAGGGCAACAAATTGATCCCATGACATATTGTACAATGGGATTTTCCCGGTGGCTTGAATCAGAGATCTCCACCATGCTAAAGCTTCACCCTTAAAGGACTGCGACACACTTAACCACATCCTTTTCAGCGCATCCGCTGATATCTACCACCGTGTCCATCTCGTCTAGCCACGTCATGCAGTCGATGGCTCCCTTTTCCCCAGTAAAATCCCTGGGCTTACAAGAAACGAAGTACTTATAGGAGCAACCCTTGTTACGGGGTTCTTGATTCAGTACTATTTGTTGAGATGGAACACTTTGATGGTTGGTGGACTGCCGATCATCATCATCTTTCTTGGGTCCATCCTTTTTGGGAGGAGGCTTGCTATGAGCCTCAGAATGTGTCTTGGGCTTTGAATGCGGTGCAGATTGGGTCCTACTTCGAGTCCCACTATAATCTTCGTACTGCCGCTCCAAGGCCCTTGTAACTGCGCCCTCTACTAGCGCTTTCAATTCAGCACCCGTCAAAGTAATTCGGGCGTTATCGTTTTCCTCCACTGGATGGCTATTTATTTCGTCAGAATTAGCCATTTTAATTGAACTGTTACAGAAAACAAGGACAATAGTTTACTTGGGAGTTTATTATGGAATTGTCTTTTATGGCAATTCATTAACCATGGCAACAGAGACCATATTTGGTTAATTTATAAATCATATTTATTTAGGATTTCTATTATAATTTATCCTAATTATAAAACAATAACAGTTTTATTTGTGGCACAAAAGGCCTAGTCACAAGGACATTTATAAATTATGAGCTATGATTTCAGAGAACCAAGGCTCTTAAGGTTTGAATATAGTTTATTACCCTTTTTCGGACAGGGAGTCATCGCTACCACTGTCTTTTGGCTCATGTAGAAATGAGCAAGGCCCGTAGGCACCATATTACCACGTAGGGTAAAAATATGATCATCTTAATTGATGATCTTAACCCATGCTTCAGAGATCATTAAATTGGGTTAGGAACCTTTTAAGGAATCCTTACAAATATATAAAAATGACGTGTGATTTTAACGAATCACGTCTGCCAGGAATGTTAACATGTTTTCAGATGTTAACTTAGATTTGAATCTTTTGAACAGGTCTTACCATCTTGGCCTGGTCTTATGATGACCCGAACGCTAGGTTTCACACTTTAAGATTCTTAATTAATAATTACATAGGCAGATTATTTCAAAAGGAATGATTTTAATCTATTTATTTCATATATAATTTATTTATGTACATAATGGCAACATGAAATTTATAAAACAAACATTCCATTAATTTATTTAAAATATTACACGCTGCCCTAAACGGGTCTTTTAGTCAAACAAATTACCCACGCAGGGGTCAAACAACATACTTGTCCACGCAGGGACTTTAAACAAACATACTAGTCCACGCAGGGACTTTAAACAAATATCATACCCTCGCAGGGGTTAACAGAAGATAGACCCACGCAGGGGTCAAAACAAACACACATACATACCCACGCAGGGGCTTAAACAAATACAGCAAATACAGGCCCACGCAGGGGCTCAACTGATACAAGGAAAAACAACAGTGGAAAGATTCAATGATCCTTCTTGCTCTTCCCTTTGATCAAGCTTGTTAATCCTTGGAAGAAAGTCTGTCTCTCCCTGCGGTCTCTGTGAACTTCCCGTTCAACTTGATTCAACCTCTGAAGGAGTTCTTCATGCTCAGGTGGGGAGAACCTAGGCGGCTGCGATTGGGTCCGAATAATAGGCCTAGGAGGTATCTGGTACCCATGTGTTGGGTACCCTACTCCCCATGGAGCTCCGTATGGTCCTTCCGGGTGAAGGGCATTGTAGTTGGCTGCCACCATGTAAGGGTCGGCCTCTGCGTACCCGTAGTTGTTGTGAACCGGCGGCTCGAACGGGTTGTATGCCATGGAACCCGTGTACGTTGGAATTGGGTTGTCAAAACCCATTGGTGGCGGCTGCGGTACAGCTGGGTTAGAGGGTCCACCCATTTGTGGGTCCTCCTGATGTGGCGGATAGTGGATGCCACTGGATTGACGTGGGGAGCTGAAATGGAAGTCCCCTGCTCGTGACGACATGCGCGCACCGGTTCTCCTTCGCCTCGGCGGTTGTGGAGGTGCCGGCTGCACTGGCGGCGGTGGAGGCGGTGGCGTGACTGCCACGAATCTTGAATCCACAGAGGGATCCTGTTGCTGCTGCGGCTGCTGCTGCTGTTGAGGAGGCGACGAATGGCGAGGAGGTGTATAGTACCATTCGTGCTTGGTAAACATAGCTTGAAAGCTATCTGGACCAACATAGGGTGATCCGTGGAAAGAAGATCCGTCAGAGATCTCTATCGGGTGGTTTGGTGTACCACTGGCAGGTTCGACGGGGTCCGTATCCTCATCCATATCGTCCGCGTGATCTCCCGAGAAATGATCCTCCGGCCCCAATGGGTTAAAACCCACTGGTTCTGCTATGTAGTTTGCCGGGTTAAACCGGCCCCTAAAAACTGGTGTAGGGTCACCAAAAGAATGATGCGATAAGGATCCCTGCAACGGTATGTAGGAAGGTTGCGGGTTGTTGGGCTCGTATTCCGGTTGTGGCCCATAAGGGTTATGGACAGGAGGTGTGGAGCTGTGTGAGACCGACCGTCTAGCCGGCTCAAAGAGGTTTCTCCGGTTCTGCCGGGGATCGTCACTCTCGGTAGTAGACGGAGCTCGCACATGTGATGGTCCTGCCTCGTTGTCATTGGGGGCGGTAATCGGCCCCTTGCCTCGTCCTCTCCTTCGGAAGAATCTTGGCTGCATTTTTTTTTTCAAGAGTCCTGTCAAAATAGAATGAGATAACACGAACATATAAAATAAAATAAAAGACAAAGTTAAAAATAAACCGAAACAAATTTGGATTGTTCCTATGTTCTTTGTCTAGACTCGAAAGTTTTAAATGTGCAATTGTGTAGCTGAGATTAAACACAGAACGGCTAGTGTTTAATTCACTCAGCGTTGGCTCTGATACCAACCTGTCACACCCCGATTTCCATGTGTCACCGGTGGGCCCGGTGGGGAGTATCGTGACGTGGTTGGCAACATAATAGTCAAACAACACAATAATCAATATGCACAGTGGAAGCAAATTTAAAAGATATAATACAACCGAATTTAATATTGTAATATCAAATGTCACAATATTCGGAAGTTTATCCACAGATGGATCGAAAATAAAATAGTATTAATAGTTCAACAAACTTCAGGCATCTTAAGCTTGCGAGACTTCTAGTGATGCTAAGGAGAAATCCCAGCCAATTACGCTTAGTACCTGCATTTAATCTTTTTGAGAAAATACGTCAGTTTACACTGGTAAATACAATCAACTGACTCATTTTGGAAAATGATTGAAAATTGGTTTGGATGCACATGGCATAAACTTTTTATTTAACTTGGGAGAATTATTTAAATATATAATCTTGTGAACGAATTACATGTTCCTTGTGCGTTCAGTAGCCCGGATCTTGTCCGGGTTAAAGATCAATAGACACACCACAATATTCTTTTGTGCACTGACGGGTGTACGCCTACACCCCGCGCTTAAGTCATGGCCATTTCGTAAAATTATGCCAAGGATATCCGGGACATGGTCATTAACCCCCCAAAGGCTTTAAGTAACAAGACTGTTTAAACGAGCCGATCAAATTATTCAATTACCCACCCAACGGTGGACGATTTGATGCCCGATCAAGCGGTATTCTATATACCGTAACCCAAGCCCGTATAGGGAAAATAAGTTAAAAGTATTTAACTGAGCAAAGTATAATTCACAATAAGCAAATTGCAAGTAGCTTTTACTGGTCCTCCTAATCTGGAACGAAGGTTTTATAATAACCTATTAGAATCCTAACGGGTCTTTAATTAAGCTTAAGCTTAGACCGGTTAGTTTCAAAGATACGGTTCGTACGCACGATTAAGCGAAGACCGGATAGAATGTGATTTAGACCCGACAAGTTCAGAGACTTTCTTAATATGGGTCCTTCATGCACATTCTGGATTTTGAGATAAAACCGATAAGGTTTGACCCGTTTCGGCTAATTTATGTAAACTTGTTACATAAACCGAACCGTACGCGTAATAAGCGTAACGGGTATCCGTAAGAGCCATATACAGGTTTCCTAAGTTAATATGCTTCAAATATGTTGTGACATCAGTAAGATGTCTTTTATTATGCCCGAAACGAATTTAAACACAAACTATGCCCTGTAGGGGTAGTTTGGTCATTTTAAAGGTTGTAAAAGAGTTTAAGTATTAACCTGAGTTACAGGTCTGATGAACTCAGCAAAAATACTTATTTTACCATGTTATAACAGTAGGGTAACGTATATATGTGAAATTTATCAATTATAACCAAACTATGCACCGTAGGGGCATTTTGGTAATTTCACATAAGCCGAAAAGCTCAAAACTGAAGTCTGAGTTTATCAACCTTTGCTTCCTGTTAAAATATTATAATTTTCCTCAAATATCAGTATGTATCAACCCTTGTATGTTTAAAATAGTTTTAGTACATACTATGCGTTAAAAACGCTTAAAAAGGCGATTAGAGGCCATTTCCGGGTTTGATACATAAATCTGATATTTTTATATTTCCAGAAGGCTTAAAATACTTTATTTATCATATGTGATCAGTAGCAAAAGGTTTGGAGTCGTTTAGATATGTAAAACTCCTTTTATGGCCCGTAAGGGCAAAACCGACAATTACCGGATTAAGCCTACGACTACGAGTTATGCTCAGCCTAAAATTTATTAAAAATCTTTACAAATCCCAAAATAATATATTACATCAGTGGGTAAAGAGATTGCTATCAAAAAGTATGTTTAAGTAGTCTATACGCTAAATACGCTGTTTAATTAACATAAAGCTTTAATTTTACGCTAACGAGCATAACTCTTAACCTACACCTCAAACTGATGTCAAATTTTGTATGCAAGTTTAAATATCAGTAATTAAAGTTTCTACCCTTTTACATTTCCAAAAATCACGTTTTAAGGTAATAAGGGCATAATGGTCAACATATGAGCAATTAACGGAATCATGCATATTAATTGGATAACTAATGATCCGAGGTGTATAATCACAGAGGGTTATACTAGCATGTAACCTGGTCCAAATTAAGCTCTAAGGAATTTCTAAATTATGCCTAAACGGGTCAGAACTGAAAGTCAAAGTATAAGTCAAACCATGCGACTTTCGGTTCCGAACCGGGTCTAAACAGGAAATTGTCGGGTTGAACATGTTTAGACATGTTCTTACACTAATTACCAAGTTATATTAATGATCAAACAGGTTGTATATGTTCTACATTGCTAATTATGCATAAATTGTAATTTACACATTCTGTTGACTTTTTATTAACACGTTTGACCCGACATTAGACATAGTTAGAGTGGGAATCAGGGGGAACCCTTTTGAGGGTTTATTACCCACATAATTACCAACTTATAACTACTTTTGATTCGACTAATCACTGGACCATTAGTGATTAATCTTAAAGTCAACCGTTAATTACGACGGTTTGACTTTTAAGCTAAAACTAAGCTAAAACTTAATTAAGAAGGGTCAAGCAAACTTACAAGAGTCCTATGCACGAATTATGATCACTTGAGCCTGCTTGGGAGCTCCAGAATTGATCAGGAATGCAAGAGAAGGTGTGTGGAACAATGTTGTAACTTAGGTCCTTTATATAGTGTTTAATCCACCACAAATTGTTGACACTTGGGTCTACAACTCTCCACAACTGACTTACAAGTGTTCATAGTGCTTGGGGGGTGCCTAGGGGTCATCCAAGATGAGGAGAATCGAGTTAGAATCGTTTGCAATGGCTGTGGCTGACAAGGATCCTACTAAATCGGAGTAGGCTGATCAGATAGGGCCGTCGCGTAGCGCGACGGCATGTGACCTCGAGCTCGCGCTACGCGAGCATGTATGATCATGCCAAATCAATTTTCATTAATTGCAGTTTTGGTCCTTGGCTCTTCAAACTTTGTAAAGACCCTATTTTCTTGCATTTTGAGCCCTCGTAATTGACGTATAAGGGATTCAAGACATATACCCACTTTGTTAAGTCCTCGGTTAACTTTATTGTTACCCGAAAAGTCCTAACTTTCAATGTTTACGCTTTAACCCTTCGCACACGAATTTGATCATAACTTTCTCATACGATAACGAAACTTTACGAAATTTATATCGTGTATTCTAGTGAGCATAATTATCAGTTACAAAGCTTCGGGTTTGTCAAAAGGTCACTCAGAGGTATAACTTAAACATGTTGACACATTTAACCCCTGTAGTTTGTAATTTCTCACTTTTAGCTTCGCATGATCCATGATTTATCCGTTTGATGCTATAATCATTATGTAGGGTTAATGTACAATATATTTATTCACTGTTGATATTTAGAATACGTATATTCACATACTTTCCATGATTGTCAACTTTAGTCCTTTCAGAACGTTCTTTCACACAAATCATATGACACGTGTCAACACATTATACGACGTGAATTTTCGAGGTGTTACAGCATACCATCCTCATCAACCATATGCGCAAGCTCACACTTAGGTTTCTTGCATTGGTTAGCACGGTGCCCCGTCTCGTTACAATTGTAAAAAGTACCTTGGAAAGGCGCATGCTTCTTTTTCACAGCCCCCTTTTTAGGTCCAAGGTTGTTAACCTTTGCTTTCCCCTTGTTGTTGTTTTTACCCTTGCCCTTGTTGCCCTTTGAGGATTCCCCAATTTCCACCATATTTGCTTTAGCCGAAGCTTGCAACATGGTGCCTTTTTGGGCCACCCTGTTGTCCTCTTCTATACGAAGACGAACAACAAGTTCCTCCACCGACATTTCCTTTCGCTTGTGTTTAAGATAATTCTTAAAGTCCAACCAAGCAGGAGGTAATTTTTCGATCATGGCTGCCACTTGAAACGTCTCGCTGAGTACCATACCCTCAGCGTGGATGTCATGAAGTATAATCTGTAACTCTTGGACTTGGTTCATAACAGTCTTGTTATCAACCATTTTGTAGTCCAAGAAACAGGCGAAAACAAATGTCTTTGTTCCCGCATCCTCCGTTTTGTACTTTTTATCCAAAGACTCCCATAATTCTTTGGAAGTCTTGATACTATAGTACACATTATACAGCGCATCCGAGAGACCGTTGAGTACATAGCCTCGACATATAAAGTCCGAGTGCTTCCAATCCTCTACCGCGCTCAGAGCCTGAGCTTCGGTCTCCCCTCCGCAGGTTGGGGAGCGGTCTCCGTCAAGAACCTCGCAAGGTTCATGGTGGTCAAATAGAAGAACATCTTCTGTTGCCACCTTTTGAAATGGAGACCCGAGAACTTCTCGGGTCGTTCAGCATGATTCGCCATTGTGGACGCTCCCACAGTGTTGGCAGGGGTACCGACAACAACGTTGGTGTTGCTGGTGCTAATATTTTCAGTCGACATTCTGAAAAATTCCACAAAACCAAGTTACTAAATATGTTAGAATAATAAATGTGCTGATTTATTATTTAACTAACAAAATCGATGAGTAACAAAATCAGCCTCGTAGCTTCTAAGTCCAACTTCGAAGACTACAAGAAAAGATCTTAGAACCCAAAGATGAAGAAGGAGTAGAAGCAGAGTTATGTTTTGACAAAGTCGCACCTTTGAATCAAAACAGAGAAAAACCTTTTTGAAACACAACCTGCTGTGGAAGGAAAAAAAAAGGAATCACAGCAGAATTGTTAGTCTTACACGAACGGTGTTTTAAAAATTTGTTTTAAGATTGTAGGAATCCGTTCGTGTAAAAGAAAATTCTTTTATTAACTTGAATTACAAAGTAGAACATAATGATGCTGAAAATAAATTACAAATACAACTGAAAAATGGAAAAACAAGAACAGAAACTCGAACAGAAAAAACTGTTCTTGGCTGAGGATCGTGTTAGACACGGGTCCCTTAAAACAAATTTCGTGTCTCCCAGGAGAACACGTTTGTTTCCAGGATACAACAACCGCAAGCAGATGCACTGCCGGTCTTGACTCCAACCCGAAGGTGTACCTTGCTACTTGAAGATGGGAGAAAATTATGTGAGAGAAGAAGATAGAAGCTGTGAATTTCGGTGTATTGAATCAGCTGAATGAGCCTCCTATTTATACAGCAGGTCTTGAAGAAACTGAAAAACAAATTTAATGGGAGAATTAAACTGCATTAAACGTCTTCAATGCACTTTAATTCGTCATTAAATTCTCAGTCAAACGCATTAACTTCGTCAGTTTCGAATGCTGAAACGTAACTGCACTGGCATTAACTGCTGCTGGAAGCTTCTGCGCGCGTGCGCGCGCAGGTCTGCACCCTCATGCGCGCTGCGTCCTTTTGGCTCACTGCCATGCGCGCGTGCGCCCCACTGACTCAGGTCCATGCGTGCGTGTGCCACGTCACCTGTGAGCCTATACGAGAACGCCACACAGTTGCGCCGTTTTGGCTCACTCTGGTGCGCCGCACACGTCACATCAGGGCCCATGCACCATGCGCGCAACCGCGCGCTCATGTGTACTCGCGTGCGGACTGCCACGTCACGCGCCTCGAACCTGCACGCCACTTCACCACTTGGTCCTTGAACCCTCTGTGATCCACCACGCGCACGTGGTCAAAAATACAAAGGCGGCTCTCAAGCGGCTCGCGGTGATGCGACCGTGCGAAGTGCGCCATCAAAGCGCCACATTGCGCCTCATCGCCCATGCCACGCGCGCGTGTGCGAGTTATGGTGCTCCGCACCCTTCGCGAGTACACTTAGTGAGTGCTTCCATGAAACAATAAGGATGGAGAGTTCCCACTTAAATACCCCTTTAAGTTTCATCTCTCCTCCTATGTGGGGCAAGGTGCTACTTTCCCAAATTTTTCAGCATTCAAGTTTCAAAACACCAAACTTTGAGCATCGATATCTCATTCATCTTAGCTCCGTTTTGGACGTGGTTTAGTTCGTTGCGAAGCTCTTCCGACATAGAAGACAAACCCACAAATAAATATATAAAATCCGCTCAGTTTATTATATTTATTTCTAGTCCAAAATAGGAAAAAATCATTTTCCTATATTTGTGAAAAATGCTATTTTCACAAATTTCCAACATGAAGTACATAAGGACACATAAGTGGCACCAATCCGCTTGTGCTGACCACTACTCCACAATCTTCACCTAACTGCTGATGATAGGCCAGACGACAGGGACAACCGCCAGAACGTGAGGATCTATTCAACGTGCATCAGATACCCTCTCACCTGAATCACTAACGGTTGTTATAGGGGAGGCATAACGGATATTCTTTGTTGTCGATCTCTGGCCCAAGGCCCATCAGCCCATCTCCTTCACAATTCACCTTGGCTATAAATAGAGAACTTCACCTCCAGGTTTAAGGATCACTCTCTTGCTCTCTCACTTAATACATACACTTTTATCCTCAAAGCAAGTTCTTATTCCCACGCCGGAGGGTGGTTACATGGGGAACCCCCTATTTTCCTCCTTGTAACGAGCTTCACGGTGTGCTGATATTTTGAAGGATCGACGTAGATGTTCATCGAGTTCAGAAGAAGATTAACATAATTTGGACGAAACACAAACCACAAGCCAATCGCCAGATTAACTTTGTGTTTCTTCAAAAACCTAACTTGGTTGAAAAACACCTTAGATGCAACCTATATGTTTTATACCAAGGCCCTTTGTTATTAATAGTTTGACCTAAAATCAAGGGCACACAAGAAAAAAAAATCCAAGCTAAAATCAAGGGCACACAAGAAAAAAATCCAAGTGGGGCCCACGTTTCGAGGTATATATCACCAATGTTTTAAAAACTGGTAAATACCGGCCGGTAATACCGGTATTACCGTTTTCAGATGTAAATCTGGTATGAAACACCCCGGTAAATAAGTGAAACGGCATAAGGTTTGTACCAGCGGTAAAATGCAGTATACTGGTTTGAAACGTAATACCGGTACAGGCCCAGGGTTATTTTAGTTTGGGTTGTTACTTATATTTATTATATATGTTACTTATCTTACGTAATTTTTATATATTATGATTATTCGTAACTAAAAGTTCTTATTTATTATTTTATGAAACTTGATGTATTCAACACTCAAATGGCCTAAACATATCGTACACTTTCATTTAAAAGAGCTAGTTGGAAAATTAAATGATTTTCGATTATCTTTTGGATAATTTTTTATTATGGATTTTCTTTTGAATCGTCTTTTAATATGTAATTATGCATTTTTGGATTAACTTTTGAGCTGATTTTGTGATTTATGAAATTATAGAGTTAGGTAGTCAATCCGGTTAAACCGCTCAATACAACCTGGTTCAACCGGTTCAACCATTTTTTTAGTCTAATCCGGTTTGATTTAAAAACCGGTTTTTAAAACATTGTATATCACTACTACTTAAAAAATAGTATAACGGGTGACATACTAAAAATGAAAATCATTTCTAGAAAAATGGATTTTCAAAATACATCATATACTTTTATTCGTAGAAATTTTAAATAGATCCAATATTGTTACTTTTCAATAAAATTTTTGATGGACAATTAACGAATGACCGTGGTCATTCGATAATCTGTCATAAACCTACGCTAAACTGCTATTGGTATTCGGTTGGTAAATGGTCAACAATAATATGTAGGAAAATGTGCCTCAGCTCCAACGCTGGCATAATTGTCGATATTCTGTCGGGGATCATGTTTGTCTCACATCCCTTGATAAAATTTGTAGGTAAATTGTTGATGAATTCATTAACCATGTCATGTTTTCTGATAGAGTATCACCGCCGAATCTTCCTTTCACCGCGTGATTTTTGATAGATACCCCATTGCTAAAAGTCCTGTGTTCTGTCTGATATATTGATCCTCATGTTGATTTATTTATAGGTTAAGCCATAAATTAAAACTAACCAATTGTAGTGTTTTATCCAAAAATGAACTCGCAATAGTGTCATTTAAACTGAAAATCTTAATTTTCTTGATATTTTTAACGAACCTATAGAATTTGTCATGTAAAACACATAACCTTGAATGTTATATTTAAATCGAAGTATGTATAAAGTTTAATGAATGTTTCTATAGTTGATTATTTTAATGTAATCAAATCAAAAAGGGAAAAAAAGTAATCGTTACTTAAGAGTACGAAGCAATAAGGCTGGGTGGTGTGGTCTCACGCCCCTAGGGGCTTTATCATGTCACGTAAGCGCTACGTAGGCAACAGATAAGCGGGAGGCTTTATCGCTAACTTGCACGGTGTGCAATAACACCCCTATAAAGCCTCTTTTAACTATGTTAAAAAAAAGGAAAAAAAAGATAAATAAAAACAAAATCTGATTGATTGATGGAGATAGACCCCATTGCTTTCTTCCTCTCACGCCCGCTATTTCTTTGGCGGAGGCCAAGGATAGTGCCCCCATTGGTGGAGGCGGGATGATGAAGGGGCGCCATGGAACGCTAAAATAGATGAGGTGACAGGGTGCGCGAAACCACACCATGTGGTAAAACATATAACTTTCTTGATATTAACAACTTTTTATATAATTTTAATATAAAAGAGAAGAAAAAAAGATGATAAATAGAAGGGAACAAACTAAAATGATCAGGAATGTATAAAAAATTAGAGGTTTGCAAAGATAGGGCTAATAACTCATAATCTAGTGATATGGTGTTCATACTTTATAAGGCCAGTGGGGGTGGTCCATGATGGACACTCCATCACGCGTGATGGAGATTAGCACACCGACGCCACCACTTTGTTTAACGCGTTGAAGTTGTAACGCGTTGATAATATCACGCGTTGAACATTGAACGAATTTGAACGTTGCTCCATTTTCGACCGTTTTTCAACGGTAAAGTTAATTAAAAAAAATCAACCCGTTAGATATGCATGACAATTGAACATACAAAAGACTTGAACGTACGGTTCCATAAACTTCATGTAAGAAGAGGTTACACCGAACATAAAGTCATAGACTATCATCTTCAAAGCAAATAAAAAAAAAAAAAAACAAGAACACTACTTAAAAAAAGAAAAGAAACATAAAAAAACAAAGAGAAAAATGGTTTTTTTTTTTAAGATGGTTGTTGAAGCAAGGGTTGTCTTCCTCAGATTCATTTGCATCCTGAAAAGATTAGGAAAATAAAATCTTTATACATTAATCAGAAAAAAAAACTAGCAAAACACATATAATTTTTAGAAATGAAAAGTAGCTTAATTTATAATTACGTTAATTACTCCTTGATGCTTTGCATTTATAGCATTCCATCCTGCTAGCATAATTGTGCACCCCACAACCTAATCTACTTCAGATCAAACAATGAACAAACTAGATTAAGTAACATTTCACAAAAAAAAAATGATCTATTGATTTATTTCACTTGTGAATCTTATATATCTATACCTATTGCAAATCCAATCTCCAGTTTTCCAGCCCGGAACAGCGCTAGCATCATAGCCGTAACATGTTGCGGTTGAAGCAGCCATCATAGCACTATAATCTCTAGCCGCACCACATCTATAACATGCGGTCCTGCTAGTGTAATTATGTGACCCACAGTTGAATGTAGCACAGTACCAATCGCCTGCCAAGACTTCCGTTCTATTCACATAAGATGAAACCTCGTCAGGGGTGGCGAATTTGGGACAATGACATCTGTGACACGAGTCGCGTTTCTTGAAGTTCAAATGTTGGCATGCAGCACACATCCAATCTCCACTGCTCATTCTCTCTTGTTTTAAGCTTTAGAACCTGTAAAAAATAAACAAACAAAATGAACATGAGTCACATTTCATTTCCTTAAAAACCCTTGAATATATTAATCCCTAAAGAAAGTACTAACCTTGAGAATCTGTTGATCTTGTAATGAAGGAGTGAAGCAAAATAGCAAAAAAACAAAAGAGAGATGATATGACAATGTTTGAGTTGGTGATTTTCTTGATTGAAACTTGAAGGATTTATATAGTTGCCAAAAGATTCTAAAGCATGGGACCCATGTCAAAATGGAAGTAGTAGGATTTTTCTCCAAGACATTTTTGGTAGTAAATTTTCATATGGTCTCCATGGAATGAGATTCCAAAAGTTGACAAGTCCCATTTTGGTTCAGATAGACCTAATAAGTGTTATCTTGGTGCAGATAAGCCTTCCCATCTGTGAAGAAAAATCATCCATACAAGCAAAATCAAATCATGATTATTTGTTAAATATAATTAAACCTAGCTTATGTGAGAGAATATCTATAATTAAGTTCTCATTATATATGTTAATTTGTATTTAGCTTCCATATATAAGTTAACAATAATAAACTCACATATAGTATAAAGCTGAAGGGGTATGGTCCTAAATTCTGTGCCGGCCACATGAGCTAACCTCAGGTCACGCGCGAGACCATATCCAAAATAAACCAAAGTGTTGGCTTCCTCGACCTCGCGTTGTGTGCCCCAGCCGCTCGCGAGGTCAGTCCCAAGAGAGAACCAATTCTGACACTTAGTTCCTTTGACAAAAGACCTAGCTTCCTTGACCTTGCGCCGACTTCATGGGTGTATCCAAGTCGCGCGAGGAAAAGATGCGTTGGGCAACATCAGACAACTACAGAAAGTACGAGTGGCAGAGCAGTGGGCCAATAGGCGCTCAACATGGTGTATTCTATCATGCTGCACGATGAGCAATCATTCAGGAGACATGAAGTACACAAGGACACATACGTGGCACCAATCCGCTTGCGCCGACCACTGCTCCACGATCTCCACCTAACTGCTGATGACAGACCAGACAACAGGGACAACCGTCAGGACACGTGGATCCATTCAGCGTGCGCCAGATACCCTCTCTCCTGGAATCACTAAAGGTCGTGACAGGGGAGGCAAAACAGATATTCCTTGTTGTTGACCTCAGGCCCAAGGCCCATCAGCCTATCTCCTTCACAATTCACCTCAGCTATAAATAGAGAACTTCACCTACAGGTTTAATGATCACTCTCTTGCTGATGTAGCGTGATGATGGTATTGGAAATCTAACGCGTTGATTCTAAGAATACCCGCGAAGATCTTTTCCCAAACCCCCAAATTCGTCCCCAAAAGACAAGAATTTAAAAAAAGTCAAACAATTATTTTATAAAACTCAAAAACTCCCCCCAATACAAATTACATGAGAACTTATATAGAGTTTTTATGATCAACTCAATGGACATAAATTAAAACAAAACTTAATGAACACTAAATGTGGATTTATTTCGTTACATAATTGAGTCGACACTTGATATTCCCGCATCATTCTCTCCACCTTTGGAAAAACTCGTCCTCGAGTTTTGTCCCAGGCTAAAGCCACCTGGATCGAAAGGAACATCAATCCGATTCTTTTCGATTATTATCAAGGCCCGCCCAAGTAGTTCTACTTCACGGGTCATCTCGTTTGACTCTGAACCTGTACCACCTGGGTTGAACGGAGCATAGGACCATTTCTTGTTCACTATTGTCTTGACCCTCTCAATTAATATAGTTCCAACTAAATAACCATATAGTCGTAAACCATGGACCTCATTGCATTTTTTTTACAAAATACCCATCAAGTTTAACAACCTTTTCTTCGTTTTGATCAATATGAGGGGCATCTTTTGACGACATAGCTTCTCCAACCTCCACAATCTGGCCATCAACAAAATTTTCAAATAGTACCTCGTACCAGATTTTTACAGCATGAGAATTTTGTATACCGTGGTTTTCATCATCCAAAATAATTTCCTCAAAACTATTTGTTGGAAAATTACCTTTTAAAATTGTACAAAAGTAAATTTGAGAAGCACCAAAATCTATTGTGTTTCTTAATGCCTTCGACTTCATTGCTTTGCTCATGAAATTTCTTTGCAAGCCCCCCATGCTAACAGGTTGAGTTCCAAATGTAGCCGCTGGACCACCCGTTACCATAGTAGGACCATCACCCTTAACGCTATGACTTTTGAAACTTGATTCGTCATCACCGGCTCCCATGATCGTCGACTCTTTTTTGTGGTCATGTCTAATGGTGAGCACACTACCGGTACCACCCGAATCATCGTCGCATGCCCAAGAATACCATTGCTTATCCTCGTATTCATCAAAACATGGTAGAGTGTGGTACAAGCGATAATCCCTCTCACAAGCCATTTTGAGCCAGGAATTTAGCTCTGATACCAACTGATGTAGCGTGATGATGGTATTGGAAATCTAACGCGTTGATTCTAAGAATACCCGCGAAGATCTTTTCCCAAACCCCCAAATTCGTCCCCAAAAGACAAGAATTTAAAAAAAGTCAAACAATTATTTTATAAAACTCAAAAACTCCCCCCAATACAAATTACATGAGAACTTATATAGAGTTTTTAAGATCAACTCAATGGACATAAATTAAAACAAAACTTAATGAACACTAAATGTGGATTTATTTCGTTACATAATTGAGTTGACACTTGATATTCCCGCATCACTTGCTCTCTCACTTAATACATACACTTTTATCCTCAAAGCAAGTTCTTATTCTCACGACGAAGGGTGGTTACAAGGGGAACCCCCCTCCCTATTCTTCTCCTTGTAACGAGCTTCACGGTGTGTTGATTGCTTTGCAGGATCAACGTAGCTGTTCATCGAGTTCAGAAGAAGATTAACCTTATTTGGACGAGACACAAACCACAACCCAATCACCAGATTAACTTGGTGTTTCTTCAAAAGCCTGGTTGAAAAACACCTTACATACAAATTACAATCTATATGTTTTATACCAAGGCCCTTTGTTATTAACTAGTAGATGCCCCGCCCGCATTGCGGGGTGATGGCCGAATAATTCTCAACCAATTAAAAAAAGACTACTATAATTTTGCTAGGAAAAAAAAAACAAAAACGATGATAAGACCGTAATTTTGGGCTTGGGGCAAAACTATAATTTTTCAGGACTAATGAGCCAGTGTTAGGCGGCTCCTTCACACGAAAAAAAATTAAATCGAGTAAACCAATTAAAACAAAAAACCTTTATAGTTTTGGTAAAAAAAACTAAAACGATGGGGAAAACGTAATTTTTAACTGAGGGCCAAATCATAATTTTAATTCGGGGATAAATCGTAAACTAAATGGACCAACGGGGGAGTGCCTGGAAGCTGCCGGCACGACTGTAATTTTACACTGGGGGCAAACTTGTAATGTCACCAGGAAAACAAATAAAAACGATGGGGAAAATGCAAATTTAAGTTGAGGGCAAAATCGTAACCTGGCTTTGAGAAAAAAAAACTAATGGCAAAATTATAAATTTATACGGGGCAAAATCGTAATTTTGAACTGAGGACAAAATTGGAATTTTTAGCTGGGAGCAAAATCGTAAATTTATTTTTAAGTGGGGGTAAAAACATAATTTTCAACTGATGGGAAAATCGTATTTTTAAGGAAAAAAAACCAATGGCAAAACTGTAAATTGAAACGGGGTAAAATCGTAATTTTTAACCGGGGGCGAAATTGAAATATTTAGCTGGGAGTAAAAACGTAAATTTATTTTTATGCGAGGGCAAAAACATAATTTTTAACTGATGGCAAAATCGTAATTTTAAAGTGGGATAAAATCTTAAATTTGTTGGGCCAATAGGGGAGTGCCAGGTAGCTGCCTGGCACTATTGAAGTGGCCGCCCATTTTGCCCAATGAAGGGCCAGAGCTATTGCCCTGTAGGTGCCGACCTTGTGATTTGTAGTATGTTACTAGTGGATGTCTCGCCCGCATTGCGGGGCGATGGCCGAATAATGAGCGAGTGTTAGGTAGCTCATTGACACGAAAAACAATCAAATCGAGTCAACCAATTAAAACAAGACATTTTTATAGTTTTGAAAAAAAAAACTAAAACAATGGCAATATTGTAATTTTTAACTGAGGAAAAGTTGTATTTTTTGACTGAGGTAAAATTGTAATTTGCCAAAAGCTAAAGTGATGGCGATACTGTAAATTTGAACCAGTGGCAAAATTGTAAATTTTCACAGGGGCAAATTCATAAATTTGAACTTAGGGAAACAGCGTAATATAAATTTGAACTAAGGGCACAATCGTAATTTTAAGCTGGAGGCAAAACCAAAATTTTATTTTGAACCGAGGGGAAAATCGTAATTTTGAGTTGGGGGCAAAAGCATAATTTTATTTTGAACCGGGGAAAAAACGTAATTTTGAACCGATGGCGAAACCATAATTTTTTAAACGGGGACAAAGGGAAAAATTGTAATTTTTAGCTGGGGGCAAAAACAAAATTTTATTTTGAACTGGGGGGCGAAAAGGTAATTCTGAGATGAGGGCAAAACTACAATTTTATTTTGAATCGAGGAAAAAATCATAATTTTAAGCCGGGGACAAAAACGTAATTTTATTTTGAGCTGGGGGCAAAAACGTAATTTTAAAATGGATATAAAATAATAAACTGGTTTGTCCAATTGGGGAGTGCAAGACAAAATCGTAATTTTGAATTGAGGGCAAAATCGTAATTTTGAGATGGGGACAAAAGCGTAATTTTATTTTGAGCTGAGGACAAAACGGTAATTTTAAACAAAAGAAAAAACATAATTTTAAAATGGATATAAAATTATAAACTGGTTGGTACAATGGGGGAGTGCCAAGGCACTATTCCCCAAACTTGTAAAATGTATATGAGGTATAATTAATAGTTTGACCAAAAATCAAAGGCACACAAGAAAAAAAAACCAAGTGGGGCCAACGTTTCGAGATATATGTCGCTACTTAAAAAATAGTATAACGGGTGACATACTAAAAATGAATATCATTTCTAGAAAAATGGATTTTCAAAATATATCATATACTTTTATTTCTAGAAATTTTAAATAGATCCAATATTGTTACTTTTCAATAAAAATTTTGATGGACAATTAACGAATGACCATAATCCGTCATAAACCGATGCTAAACTGCTATTGGTATTCGGTTGGTAAATGGTCAACAATGATATGTAGGAAAATGTGCCTTAGCCCCAACGCTAGCAAAATTGTCGATATTCTGTCGGGGATCATGTTTGTCTCACATCCCTCGATAAAATTCGTAGGTAAATCATTGATGAATTCATTAACCATGTCATGTTTTCTGACAGAGTATCACCGCCGAATCTCCCTTTCACCACGTGCTTTTTTGATAGATACCCCATTGCTAAAAGTCCTGTGTTTTGTTTGATATATTGATCCTCATGTTGATTTATTTATAGGTTAAGCCATAAATTGAAACTAACCAATTGTAGTGTTTTATCCAAAAATGAACTCACTATAGTGTCATTTAAACCTGAAAATCTTCAATTTCTTGATATTTTTAACGAACCTATAGGATTTGTCATGTAAAACACATAACCTTGAAAAAAATTGAACTATGATATGTTATATTTAAATCGAAGTATGTATAAAGTTTAATGAATGTTTCTATAGTTGTTGATTATTTTAATGTAATCAAATCAAAAAGGAAAAAAAAAGTAATCGTTAGACCGTGGGGTATGGTGGGGCGGGGGGTTGGGCTTGGGTTGGGGCATTTGCTGACACGTGTAAAGGGAGCCCCCCCACTGCCTGGTTACGTGGCCGCGGGGTATGGTGGGGCGTGGGTTGGGCTTGGGTTGGGTGCACCGCGTGGCAGAATGGTTTTTTTTTTTTTTTAAATACAAAAAATTTATAAAAAATCACACAACATTTATAAAAAAAACCTACAACTTCATTAAAATTTTAAAAATTACATAATCCTAAAAATTACATAATTTCTAAAAATTACAAAATAAACAAACCTAGAGCGTTAAAAAAAATTCAAAAAGGTCGATCTTGTCGAACGCCTTGTTTTCCTTGCCTCAAAACTCTATGTTCGCCACCGCCACCCGCTCCTCGTGGCTTAACTCGCCACCGGGAACGGCTTCGTAGTAAGCCTTGAAACGCTCGAGCTTAGCCCGTAGGTCGCGCCATTTATGTTGGCACGCGTTGAGGTTGTGGCGGTCGTTACCGACGTTATGTCGGTAGGCCGCGAATGCTTCCGTCCAATATTTTGTTTGGCACGGTGGCCGGCCCTTTATAGCGTCAACGACGCTAGTGATGAGTGTCATTTCTTCTTCACGGGTCCAGGATGCCATAGCGGTGTTGGGTTCGTGGGATGGGGGGACCAGTGGGGTAGCGGGTTCAAGAATGGGTAGTCGGTGGGGTTTCGGTTCGTGGGATGGGGGGACCAGTGGGTTGGGGGTTACAAATATATAGAGGATGTTGGGAGACCGGGGTGGCGGTTGGGTGGTATGGGGGGACCGTTTGAATTTTTAAATTCAAAATTTGAATTGGCCGCCTGACGTGGCGGGGTGACCCAATGAAATACCGCCAGCTCGCTTGGCCATTCCGCCCCACGCCCGGCTTGAAAGCCAAGCCCCAAGGGGCTACGCCCCAACCCAAGCCCACCCGGGGTGGTGGCTTGGGCGTTTTACCCCAACCCAAGCCCCATACCCCACGGCCTTACTTAAGAGTATGAAGCAATAAGGCTGGGTGGTGTGGTCTCACGCCCCTAGGGGCTTTATCATGCCACATAAGCGCTACGTAGGCAACATATAAGCGGGATGCTTTATCGCTAACTTGCACGGTGTGGAATAACGCCCCTATAAAGCCCCTTTTAACAATACTAAAAAAATAGATAAAAACAAAATCTAATTGGTTGATGCAATTTGGACCCCATTGCTTTCTTCAGGGCCGGCCCGTAAGGCTTATCAACCTAGGCTAAGGCCTAGGGCCACCAAAAAACAAGGGCCTCCAATTTTATTTCCTTTCATATATTAGACTTGTTTTTTGCCATTTAAACAACGTTTCTGTATGATCGTTGTGTGACCCAAACGAGTCGTTCAGAAGAGTTTTTGATCAAAACGAGAGGCGGAAACATACGTTTTGATGTTGAATCAGCTTGTAGTGCACTAAGAATCACTTAGACTGTCTCTTGTATTGATATGAAAGCTTTACACGACCTGGAGACACTTCGGCAGAGCTTCGCTACCGGAATCCAAAGTTACAAATGAAATCTCAAGTCACCTATTTATAGGACTTTTCATTTCGCACGAAATGGACTTTTCATTTCGCACGAAATGGACTTTTCATTTCGCACGAAACGTCATTTCTTGTGAAACTGCCATTTCGTGTGAAATGGTCATTTCATGACTGTTTTCCGTTTTTCTCGAACTACGTGACTTGATCTAACAAATCTATTACAAGACTCGATACAAGACGAAGTCGACAGACATATGCACCAACAGTTTCTAGGCCCAAGATTTAGGATTTACACTAGGAGTCTGCATTGTCCACGCACACAACACATCAACCCTCGTTACTTGCGGTGTCTTTTGAGTAACCAATGTGAAACTGAGTGCGGATTGAGCGAAATTAGGGCCAAGATTAGGAAAAATCATCGCTATGGTTATTCAATGTCTCAAATCTCAATCTCAATTCCTTTATACCAATTCAATAGGGCCCTGACGTTGTAGTTCGCTTAGGGCCTCCAAAACATTGGAACGGCTCTGCTTCCTCTCACGCCCACTATTCCTTTGGCGGAGGCCAAGGATAGCGCCCCCATTGGTGGAGGCGGGGTGGTGTAGGGGCGCCATGGGATGCTAAAATGGGTGAGGTGGTGGGGGGCGTGAAACCACACCATGTGGTAAAACATATAACTTTCTTGATATTAACAACTTTTTATATAATTTTAATATAAAGAGAAGAAAAAAAGATGATAAATAGAAAGGGAACAACCCAGTGGCGGATCTAGAAAACCGCCAAGCTGTAACGTTTTATAAAAAAGCCGTAACGAAATCGTAAAAACGTCAAATTTTTCCAAAATTTACACTAATTTTACACTACCGCCGGAACGCCAAATCGTAGCGGAGGTTGCCCCTTCTTATATGCTAGGTCCGCCCCTGGAACAAACTAAAATGATCAGGAATGTATAAAAAATTAGAGGTTTGCAAAGATAGGGCTAATAACTCATAATCTTTTAACATCTGAGCTCCCAACGTGTTTTTTCTAACTCCTTTGGCCCGACGTCTTTTTTTCTAACCCTTTTAACATCTCGAACGTTTCGCATTTCAGGTTTTTCCATCGCGTTCAAACTTTTTGTCATCCCTACTCACTTTAAGGAATTGATTACAACAATGATTTTTAAGTATGCTTCTTTTTAGTATAAAGTTAGTTTGGGTTTAAATTACGGTTCATTGTTTGATTTGAGGAGACGAATGTGAATTTTATAAAAGTTCTTGATGCAATTTGGCTTTTTATAACTGAAAAGAGTCGAGTTATCTGACTGACAGGAGTCATAAATCCTCAATCCATGTCTATATATGCTATATTAACTCCTACATAAGAATGTGACAAGAGGTGGTAGTGTAGCAAAAGAACATTTTTTACAAGATAAAAATTCCAAGAATGCTTCTGTGTGCATGATTCCTCTTCCATTATTTGAACAAAAAGGCTTTTATGATATTCTCCCTTACTATCTCCACTTTTAGTAATATATTATGTGTACCATTAATATTAATTAAGTTATAAGTAAGTGAGATGTACATGATACATCCCCCATTGGTTTCTACTCATCAGTGGCGAAGCTTGAGATTTCTGACGAGGAGTCGAAAACGTATATACTCAAAAATTTCAATAGAACCAGGGGGTCGAAAACGTATATACCAAAAAATTTCTATACGAAAACCACATATATTACACTACTGGGCGAAAAGTTTGGGGGGTCAGACGCCCCCCCCCCCCCCTTCTAACCTGCGCCAATGCTACTCATTAGATGGCATGGACATGCATCTATCATATATGTTCATACATTGTACGAACATATATATACAAAACCTTTAGTGTGTGGGTACATATAGTTATACAAATTAAAATTAATTATAGTTTGTTATTTGATTATAATAGGCTTTATGTCCTCCCTTCCATATTGAGAATAAGTTCCTTCTATATGGAACAAAATGTGCCAATTCAAAATTATTTTATTCTTTGTCTACGATTACTTTTGTGGCAATAATTCAAATCCCCACTTAAAGATTCAGTCTCCCATCACTTTATCTATTTAAATTATATATGAAATTGTATACAATTGTAAGTGTACACTTGCACACACATACCTTCATCTCCGAGAACTCACAAAAAAATTTGGACCTTGGGCGACAAAAAGAATTGGGCCCAAAATTGTGGTTAAGGGAAAATGAATTAAAAAAATAAAACCTTAGTAGTGAAGCCAAGACTTGAACTTGAGACCTCTACATTTTATCTTAAGATGGTTTTTTCCACTCTATTACCAACATTTTTTTGTATAACAAATGGATAAACATACTAAATATATAATTTAATAAATATATATAAACGCTTATAAAACATTTCGGGCCCTTTGAAAACTTGGGCCTCGTGCGACGGCACGGGTTAGCCGGCTCAAGAGCCGGCCCCATACCTTATTAGCGGAGTTACTAATTCAAGATAGTATATACAACTTTGAATGTTACATAAACATAAGATCATTAATTCAATATATTTAATCAGTAGTACGTACACGGTACTTAGAATGCTAGATTATAAGTCGTCGATGACACATACATACATGCTAACACCATCACGAAAACATACATAGTGGTCCCAAAATATTTTTCGAAAACGAAAGTATATACAACTATACTTGTATATGAAGTAGGACCCACAAGATTTCATGTGTAAGTGATTTTTTTGCATTGGATTTCCTCAGACCACCCGTAGTGGTGAAGAAAAATAATGCCCCCACCATGGGGCATTATCCGACACGTGTCATCCCAGTCAGCATGGGGCGTTATTGCAAAAGTGGTGTAGTGGGAATAATGCCTATAATGCCCCCTTCCAATCATTAAACAAAAAAAAAAATTAAAAAAGCAAACACTCTAATTGGCTGGTCAAATAAGCTGACACATGCAAAAGAAAAAGCACACTCTCCTATTGGCCACTTCCTTTTCATTTCAGCGTTTTAATAAACACGCCAAAGTTCAATTTCTGAATTTTTTTTTTTAAATAACGCCTACCGTAGTGGGGTGGGGGGCGTTTCCGGGCGTTTTTTTTGAATTTTTTTTTATAAAAAAACGCCCCACTACGGGCAGACTCATAGTTTCATGAAAACTAAAAAGTGTTGATCTTTGTTCACTCTTCATGATCATTACATTTATATATCTGTTCTTATAACAATTTATTTTACCAATATAGTTGTCATAACTCATAACTCATGAGTACATGAATAAATAAATAAAAAGTAAAATTTCACCCACCCTTGTGAAATAATTCTGAAAATCAGAATATAGTGATATGGAGGACCATAAAATGGTCACTAAAAGGTTCCCACTTATTGGTCAATATTTTGGTGACATGTAAAGCTTAAATAAATAAATAAGTTGATTCCACGCGGGAAACTTAGATGCTTTGTTGTCAACATAGGATTGGATAACAAGGAATCCTAGTCATCAACCTTTGGACAAGAGAATATTCCAACACATTAACGAGTTCGGAAAGAATAATGGAGTCATTGGCCCCACAATAATAATTCAAGAATCTATATGCTATGCGGCAAATAGCCGCTGTTTTTTTATATGGAATATTCCTTATATTTCTTTTTAATTATTTATATTTATATTTATATCTTGTGTTGTGTATATATATTATAAACTAAAAAGTGATTCATGCACACATGACACAACTTGTATTTTCTCAAAAGATGTAAAAATATAATGATATTTTATTAAGTTTACATTTGGGTCAATTAAAATTTCATTTTTGAAAAGATTAAACTAGCTTGAGTAGTGAGAAAAACAATAGAAATTATAGAAATTTAATAAACTGTCTTTTTTTACATATGTATTTGCAAACCGATATTATAAAACATAGGGCGTTTAAGTGTTAGGGTGAGTATTGCGGTTGTCTAAGAAAAGGGAAGAAGAAACGAAATTGTTGGTGTTGGCTTTCTGTTTGACCGACAGGTGTGGCCAACGATGGATTGATCCATGGTTGTAAAATAAGGTTTCAGAGGCTGAATATTGTCCAAGTAATCGCTACAAGGTAGGCTGTCAAGGCGACTTTCTTCAATTCCACCTAATTACTCAAAATCGATCAAATGTGATCAACCTCGGCCAAAATCGGATCTAGTAGGTCAACTCGGGCCGAGTTTGACTTTTAAAAAATTAAACATAATTCCTCTGCCTATCATATTAAAGAATAAATATCATTTTTAAAGGAATGAATATGATTTTTTGAAGACTTTACTATTTGAACATGTATTTTTTATTTATATTGATATTCACGTATTTTGTTATAAATATTAGTAAATTTATGATATTTGATTTATATATAATTTCCCAAAAACTAATTTCTTTATAATTTAACATGTCCGAGTACTCTCCACCTAGGTCGAGTAGTCTCAACTCCCCAGTCTACCGACTAGGGAGCGCCTAACAATTTTTGCAACCATGGTTTAATCAGACCATGTTCTGGTCGGTTATTATTCTAATCACAACAGCTGCTATTGATTTGTAGCACTACACACACAGACACAAACGTCAACAAACATTATATAAAATAGAACCTAAGAATTTACGTGGTTCAATTTAAATTGTCTTACGTCCGCAAATGCATTAGTGAGTCAATATCATTATCAGGTGTTGAAGATCACAATTATGGTAGATCGATGTACTTATAAACTAGAGATTAGGGTTATAAATTTAAGGCCAAAAAATCTTCAAAAATAGTTTTATGCTGGATATTAGGAACCTAGCAAAGGAATTAAGGCCAGCTGACTTTGATCCAAGCCTCCACACTAACCCAACATTTAATGTCGAGCACATCCGTTGGGAGTTTATCCGTCACTACTAGAAAAATTAAAATTTCTGACACCATTTTCCATAGGAAATGCGTCACAACTCGCGATTTTCTACGAATTTGTGACGAAATGCATATGTAGGAAAACCACTCGTAGGAAACTGGTTTCTTACGCATTTTCTACGCATTTTCCTACCCATTTCTGACAGAAAAGGGCTGTCACAAATTGCTACACATTTTCTACGCATTTTCCTACCCACTTAACGGAACTTAATTTTTAATTTTTGCTACACAATTGTCACGAAATTTAATTTTCTACGAATTTGTGACGAAACGCATATATAGTTAAACCACTCGTAGGAAACTGGTTTCTTTACGCATTTTCTACGCATTTTCTTACCCATTTCTGACGGAAAAAGGCTGTCACAAATTGCTACACATTTTCTGCGCATTTTCCTACCCATTTTGTAGAAGTTAATTTTTTATTTTTGTTACACAATTATCACGAAATTTAATGTTTTTTATAGTTTTATTCTATTTATAAAACATCCGAGAGATCGGATACAAAAGTAAATAAAACTAAAAACTATAAAAATTCAATAACATTAATCATATATAATAAGAATTATGGTAGACTCTTGTCTACAGTAGGAAAAAAGCCTTTGATTTAGACATATTTACAATATTGCCATTTCTTAATTTCCATCATATTTTTTCATCAAACAGATCATCGTATGGCTTTGACAATTATTGTAGGCATTGTAAAAAAAAACTTTATTTTGAACATATTTACTGTGTTGCCATTTCTTCCATTTCCATCAAATTTTTCATCACGGAGATAAAGACCGCCGCCGTGAGCGGCGTCTCCGGTCGCCGGCCCTCAAAACATCACGTCTTCATCTGATCTCGTCACCACCAACATCATCATTCACGGCGGCTCCATCCTCGCCCGCGTCAGCCGTCGGAATCGAGAGAGACGAGAGGGCGGTTGGTGTGTGTGTGCTTGCAATTATAATCGAGAGGGGGGTCGTCTGCTGGTGGGTGTGCCGGCCCTCAAAACATCACGTCTTCATCTGATCTCGTCACCACCGCCGCCGCCGCCTTCTATTCTCGCTCGAACAACGACCCGACAACCGCCGATGATGGAGATGTGGGTGATTCTGGTGGTTGAACTGAAGCAAAAAGGGTGGGGGCAGAGGGATCTTGGGGTGTGCTTGTTTGAAGAGATTTTGATATTTGTGGGTTTAAAGATTTTGTGTTTCTAGAGGTATTTTTAAACCATTGGATTGAAAATTAGGTGAGCAATGGACCGTAGGATGGTGATCCGTGTGAAGTTTAACTAAAGCTTTTGATTGGCTCAATTATGTGTAAAAGATTATGCCTCCATTATCCTTTTCATAAGTTAGAAAATTGGAATCTATTGTTACAATAAATAATAAAAATTCTGATTAATGATACCATCAATCCGATAAAAAATCTTGAAAAAAAAACTCACGACTATCTTTTATAGATTAAAATGAAAATATAAATAAACTTAATTTTAAATTTAATAATTACGAAATATCCAAAAAAGAGTTAAAACATCCAATAAAATAAAATAGATAAAAAAATATTAAAGTTTTAATGGTAAGAAGTTATGAAAAATAATAAAAAAATTGTTTCATGATACCATCAATCCGATAAGAAATCTTTAGAAAAAGTCACGACTATTATTTATAGATTAAAGTGAAAATATAAAATAAAAATAAATTTTTATTTAAAATAAAAGTAAAACAAAATTCTAAATCATGAAAATATACGATAAATGAAATTTTAAATTAAGATTGTATAGATAAACTTGATATCAAAACAAATAAAAAATTAAATTTAATTAAAAAAATTAGGATTGTAGGAGGTGTTGCCATGTGGCATTAATTGTAGTCTTTTATTAGAATTTAGATTATTATTAACTAGTTAATTAATGAAAAAATATTATTATTATTAATATGGTGGCACATAAATTATATCCAGTTTTTTATAAATCACATTTTTCGTAAACTATATGTCAAATAAGATTTAATTATTAATTCCAAAACATACTTACAAAAATTAAATGTATTATAGTTATATAATAATTAGGGCTGCATACGAACCAAACGTTCGGCGAACAGTTTATAAAAGAACATGAACAGAGGTAACAATACATATGTATAACACGGGTATACACAGATTGACCCGCGTTAAATCTGACCTGAACCGAACCGTGACCCGAGCCGAAACAAAACCGGAACCATCATGAAGCTGATGTCATCTATTTTAACCAAACCTGAATCGATCTGGAAGTATCCGAACCACCAACATTACCAACAACAGCAAATCGTCTTCACCATCAAAACCAAACCGTTAAAGTAGCCGGGAAAAACGTCGAAGGAACGGTTCCTACACAATAAATTTTCCATCACAAATGCGTAGCTAGTTGCTACACATTTCCTACACAATATGGTAATAAATTTTCCATCACAAATGCGTAGCAAGTTGCTACACATTTCCTACATAATAAATTTTCCATCACAAATGCGTAGCTAGTTGCTACACATTTCCTACACAATATGGTAATAAATTTTCCATCACAAATGCGTAGCAAGTTGCTACACATTTCCTACACAATAAATTTTCCATCACAAATGCGTAACAAGTTGCTACACATTTCCTACGCAATAATTAATAATAATGCTGATTAAACATTAAAATATAATCTAAGTATAATAATAAATAATTCGTCATAAATGCGTAGCAAGTTGCTACGCATTTCTGACGCAACAATTAATATTTAAATGAATTTAACATATAAATCTAATTCCAACAAATAAATAATGGTTCCGTCGGAAATGCGTAGCAAGTTGCAACGCATTTCCGACACAATACTTAGAATTAGTATATTTGTCACTATTGTGTCACAAATTGCCAAAAAAAATCAAGATCTTTTTTCCGTAGGAAATGCTTAGTAAATGTGTCAGAATTTGCGACGCATTTTTTTGCGTAGGAAATTTCCGTAGCAAAATGACCACTTTTCTAGTAGTGCGTTGGGGGTGGCTAGGAATGGATGGAAAACGAGTTAAAACAACCAACTCTAAACACGAGTTGAAAGTTGAGTCTATCTGATTGTGTCGTCAATGTTTTATTATATATTGAAGAACTATCAAACTATTTTACCCAGAAAAGAATAGGAAGGAAGTTTAAAGACAAACTTTTATTTTCTAAATATTATAATATATTTTGGATCGATGTATAAAAAAACCTATTTTTTTTTTTCCAAATGAGTCAAATTGCACCTTTATCAACAAGCATTTTAAGCCTATAAAGTCATCCATATAACACATACATCACATGTTAAAAAGATGAAGATAATGTAACATTGTGCTCATTTCTTCATATATTAAGGAAAATACAAGAAAACATATAGCATTGTTGGAGCACAAAGGAAAACACACAACTTCTAATACTCCTATTCCCTTGGTGATTTGCATCTATAGCATTGTACCTTACTTGCAAAGTTATGTCCCCCACACCTGTGCAAATTAATCCATGATCAAATTAGGCATTACAATATTATAAGTTTAATAGACAAAATATTGCATCTTAAATGATCTTAAATAGTTGATTACCTATTACACATCCAATCACCTACTTTCCCTCCAGGAAGAAGGCTAGCATCATAAGAAGGATAGCTACTTGACGACGTGAATGCCATCATCACGTGTACACCACATCTGTAACACTCGGTTCGGTTTGCAAAGTTGTGTGCCTCACAACAGCAATACCAGTCGCCTGCCAGCACCCTTGTCTTGTTTGCATGAGTTGAAATTTCGGCTGGTGTAGCGAATTTAGGACACTGGCATCTTTGACAGACGTCACGTTTCTTGAAGTTTGAGTGTTGGCATGCACCACACATCCAATCTCCGCTACTCATTTTATCTTCTTCTTGATTTTTGGACTGAAACATCAAAATATTATATGTAAATATATTTGAAAAAAAAATTGTGCATCATATAATGTAGATCTTTATCCATAATATAAGTAAAGTACTAATTTCATATTTCTGATTATTTATTGAAAGTGTAATATTACTAACCTTGAATGGGGAAGTAATGTATGTGTTTGTATGTGAATAAATAAATGATCGATCTTCAAAGGTTTATATACTTGAAAAAGATTCTAAAAACTAAAAAGTGAAGAGACATAAAGTAACCCCTCTACCAAAAGGAAACATGTAATATTCTTCATTCAGTTTATTAACTATATAGAAAATATTTAATAGAAAAATATATAGGCAATCCCATCCCCTAGCCCAACCGGCAATCCCATGTGGTTTGGATTGGGCCGGCTTCCTCCTTGGAGGTCGCCGGTTCGATCCCCGGGAGGTGCAACGGGGGGTGAGACGTCCCAAGGATAGATCGTATCCTACTGAGGCATGGTGCGGTCTTGAGGGCAACCCGGTTTTACCCAGCTGTTACCCCAGCGAGTCTCTCGTGTGGGGGCAGTATGGTTTCCGGGCGGAAGTCAGCTTACGCGGCGGCCGGGGCCCAATCGAACATCGCGTCCGCAGGCGCGGGGCTGACGGGGGAATGTCTTTGACATGAACCCGGTGACCACTGGTCCAGTACATAGAAAGTCACCTTCCAAAAAAAAAGAAAAATATATAGGCAAAGATAAATATTATATATTTTTTATTGCTCTGGAAACTGATGTAATTGTATAACATTAGTTACTTAAATAAATACTAACAATGTTTATACCTTTTGTTTAAGGAACTTCAAGTTAAGAGTTGGTTGTGGCAACGTGTGGGTGATTTTTTAACGGCAAATTTGAATAACTGACGGATCACTGGAGTATTATCATGTCATCAGTGGAACCACCCGATCATATTGGTCTCCACTAGGCAATAATGCCTATACATCAATTCAGGAGTAAACCCAATAAATTTGAGAAAACCCCCCTTGTGGGAATCAAACTCAAGAATAGTCTCTAAGGGTCTATTTGGTATGGGGTAATGGAATGGACGAATGAATGGAATGGACGAGGTAATTGAATGGACGAGGGAATGCAATGGATCATTACCATTCCATTTCTTGTTTGGTTACCATATGTGAATGGAATGAACTATTATTTTGTATTGTTCGGTAGGCAAGAAAAACGGAGTAATAAAATCAGCGGTGAGAGGTGGTGGTGGTCGGTGGTGGTGATTGTGGGTGGTTATAGGTGGCGGTGGTGGGTGTTGGCAGCGGCGATGGGTGGTGGTGGTGGCGGCAAGTGGCGGTGCGGCGGTGACGACGAGTGATGGTGGGGGCAAGGTGGCCGTTGGTGGTGGGTGGAAGCAGAGGTGGCGGTTGGTGGCGGCGGCGACGGTTGTTGGTGGCGGTGGTGGTGGTGTCGACGATGGTGGTGGGCGGCGGCGAGTGACGTTGGCGGTTGGTCGCAGCTGTGGGTGATAACGGTGGCGAGTGGGTGGCGGCGGCGGTGGCTGTTGGGGTGAGGTGGTAGCCGGTGGCGGCGATGACGTCGGTGGTGGGTGGTGGTGGTGATGGTGGGTTGTGGCGAAGGTGGTGGGTTGTGGTTTTGTTGATGAATGGTGCAAGAGGGGATGGAATGGAAAAAAACATGGGGTGTGGAAGAAATGATTTTGAGGGAATGGAATGCCTTTTGGAATAGGTGATTTCATTCCATTGACCAACCAAACATTCTTTACTTCATTCTCTCGTAATCATTCATTCCATTCCACCTCTCATTCTTGCATACCAAACACTACCTAAGCCTTATCTCACCCTTAAGATGTCATTAGGCGATAATGCCTAGGCTATGATTAATTAGCACATGCTATTTTTCTTGTTATCCAAATTAAAAAAATACTATCACAGTATCTTACACAAATTAAGTAAAAAAAAACACGGAAAATAATCAAATATTCTATAATATAACAAAAGTTGAAGGTTCTTAGGAATAATTGAATGCTAATTACAATAATGCCCTCTTTTGTATTGTTTGTGTTTCATCTCCTCATGTTTACCAAATTGAAGTGAAGTTAAGTGATGATGTACTACATTTTATTTACTTTATCTAAATCTCAAAGTTACTAATATTTTTCTATTCAAATCTAGATAAAGCCAATGATTTTTACTTTAAATTGTATAAGGCTTGCATTTCTTTTGGGAGATATATGTTCAACTCTAACTTGGTGCATAATAAGGCAAATAGGCAATGGTTGGCAATGATATGAGACCCAGGGAAACTTGGGTTCAATCCTTGAGTCAAACGAGTTTTACCGGTAATTTCACCGTTGTGCCTGCCTACGAGGGGTGGGTTACCGGGTTTTCCCCGAAATTGGTGGTGGGATTAATTTTGTTGGCCGTTCAAAAAAAAAAATCTAGAAAAATTTTATTAGGAAAGGTTTATATTTAGTAATAATAATGTGTTTTTGATTTATTTGTTTATTTTTTTAGTCTTTTGATTTGAAAATACCCTAACTTTGGGTTTTTTTTTCCCATTGTTATACTGAGTGTCGGTACCTTAAAGAAGCGAAACGGCACCAATCAACTTTCCGCCGCGAAGCGCGGAGTACCTCAACTAGTTGATACTATCACGTTGTATATTATCATGATTAAATAATTCAACCTAGCACAATTGTTATATTTTTAAAACTAATAAAAGATTATCCACATTAAAATCTGTATGTATAGTATATTAGCATAAAAATACCCATGTATGGGAACACACCACTTTTATCATCATCATACTTAAAATACTAAAGTATAGTCTTTCCTAAAAATGGTAAGCATTAAGTACATTTTAATTTAAAAAAGAAAGATCCCCTTTAATTAGTTATTTGTAAGTTTAGATGAACATTTCTAGCAAATGATTCCAGCCCAACTGGTTGATGCATTGGAAATGATGGGGAAGGACTCAGGTTCGACTCTTGATCCTACCCGAGTTTTCTACTACAGTGCATTTACTCCAGAGGGTCGGCTCTTGTAGAGGGTGCAACTCCTGTCATATGGCAGCAGGCTGGAAATTTTCTCGGAGACAGCGTAACGCCCCTCTCGACCAGGCGTGGGCCCGGTTAAGACAACATAGTCCTGGTAACGAGTGGTGGCGGGCCTGCGTCTTGCGGGTATGAATTAGCCGTCTGTTGTGAAGTTCACCTGTAAAAAAAAAGATGAACATTTCTTGTCAAAGTGTACTCATGACATTTACTATACACCGTTAGATTGTTCTGTATGTATTCTCATAGTGGACTCGAGAAAACTTTGGTTAATAGTTGTATAGATAGGTTTTCTCATACGTTATCGAGTTATAGATTTACTTGGTATATCAGGGCCTTGTACAACTAGAAAATATGAGTCCTTAAAATATAAACTTATACATAAAAAGACAATAATATAACTGTAAATGTGATAACAATAAATAAAAATTGTTATAACAAAATGATCTAATTTAAATAGAAAAACGAATTAGATTGGGTTATTTAATTGGGTTCAAACTTTTAAGTTTTCAATTGAGATACATATGGTTGGTTGGGTTAAATGAAAAAAGGGTTTAAATAGGCCCAAAACTAGATAGATTGATAGGTTTAAAAATCATATTGAGTATTAAATATGATTTTTTTTTTCTAAATGAAAGTTATAAATAAAATAGAAAATAAAAATAGAAATTTTAGGCCTCAGAAAAATGGGCTCTGGGTGGGGGTCGCCCACCTCGCCCTTGCTAAGGGCTGGCCCTATATTTTTTGTTCATTGTATCTTTTACATAATTTCATAACTAACTCAGGCTCTAGGTGGTGGTCGCCCACCTTGCCTTTACTAAGGGCACGCCCTATATTTTTGTTCATTGTATCTTTATACATACAATATATGTATAACTAATTCTTAGTTTTTTTTTTATCTTCATGTTTGTTCATATATTGTTTGTTTATTTCATCATATAACATAGAAAATATATAACATACAATGTGTGATTTATATTGAAAGCTTATTATAACATTGATTATTAGGACATAATCATAAACTATGACAAATGTATGCCAAACAGACTACTTGGAATTGGATTCCAAAAGGTCTAATATCGGTTTAGATAAACCTCCCCAACATGTGTATGGGTAAGTTCATATGTTTCTAGGATAGAACTTCCAAAAATACCCCTATGTTCATGATTCCTTCATGAATTATTTGACCAAAAGGTTTCTATCCATATCTTTCTCACATGGATGGCTCCACTTGTGGTTGACATGTACTCCACGTAAGCATACACCATATACATCTATAGTGGCGGATCTAGAAAACCTTCATAGCGGTAACGTCTTAAAAGAAAGGGGTAACGAAATCGAAAAAACGTTAAAAAAATATCAATTTTTTTTCCAAAATATACACTACCGCCGGAGCGCCAAGGGGTAGCGTAGTCTATCCCTTCTCATATGGTACATCCGCCCCTGTACATCTATGGCTTTACTCGAAAGCAATGGCGAAGTGTTTAAGGGGCTAGGGGGTGCCCTCTCCGACCCTCCCCCTTTTTTGGTCAGTGGTGTATATTTACGCCTATTTCATCTGAAAATTGTATCACATATTGAGTCCAGCCCCCCCCTGGTAAAATTTCCCGCCCCCCATGATTTTTAGAAGTTCGGCCCCCTATATATTTGTTCAAACTCTGTCATTGCTAATATGTGAACTTGTTAGATTCATATGCACCATTAAATGAGTATCCAAACATAAAGAATTTTAGTTTGCCTTCCATATAGGAATAAGTTCCTCATAATGCAACACATTGCCAAATTCCTCTTTTTAATTGTCAATCTTCATACTGTTTCTTGATCAGACAAATCTAAAAATATAACTCCAATACCATTTGTAAGCGATCATCCTATGAAATTCCATGAGCCATCTTCAAAAGCAAAACCGACTTTGAGTTTTAAAACTATACGTACGACCATATGTTTTCTATAATTTGATTGTGTAGTTCTTGGAAGTTAAGTAGCTAACTACATGTGTATAATCTATATTGTTAAAATTGAATGTATGATACAATAAAGTCTTATACTTGGTGCATATGTTTTTACGTATGAGGCCATCGACTATTTGTACGACCCTTACTAATATTATTGCTTTACGTATAAATATCGACAATTAAATGTGTATTTACGACTACACATACTTATGAAAATATGGGTTTATTAAAACTTTTCTCAATAAAAACAATACAACATAATACGTATAAGTTCGTCATTTAAAAATGACGACGAAACAATGTGCGGAAGCTTGTAACTTGATCGTCTTTGGTTCTTCGTTGAGCTTGATCGTCATCCGATACTCCAATTATTACCTACATATCATAAATCATGATATACGTTAGTTATATAAAATCTATAACTAATCTAACTAAGCCCGAAAGCTCAATAAGTTATATAAAATCTATAACTAATCTAGCTAAGCTCGAAAGCTCAATACGATGACCAGGTAACTCATATGGGTTATGGCGACTGATAACCCAGATGAGTAGATAACTTGTCTGGATTATGGCAACACCTAGATGACCAAATAACTTGTCTGGGTTATGGCAACTGATAACCAAGATGACCAGATAACTCGTATGGGTTATGGCAACTGATAACCTAGATAACCAAATAACTTGTCTGGGTTTAACTTGCACCGTTTTGAAGTTAACTGCCAAACAACCGTATATATGTTCGATATCTAGTGTTACATATTAAACTAATTACAAAAGTTATAAGTTACATAAAATACAAATATACTATTTTAAATTCCATGCATATATATATGGTATGAATATATATATAGAATCCATGATGGCACACAAAACTATTTTAAATTCCAAATAGACAAGAGTCAAATTGCTGACAATTCTTTACCTCTGACTCAATATTTAAAAGATTATATAATACTGTACTAGTCTTCAACATCCATATAATATTAAACTAGTAATAAGACCAGTGCGCGTTGCGGCGCGGGTACCTCGTAAACATCGAACGAATTAGTTCAAGCGTTATGTGATGTGTTAACCATATGAAAACGCATGTTTTGGCGTATCAGATTGAACTCAATATATCCCATAGTTGCATTGCGATTGGACCAAAACGTAACGTAAATTGAATTTATATCGTACAATCATAACGTATTATATACGACCCGACTAACTCGAATTTATATCGTCAAGCAAAAAAATCTCGAGGGGGTCAAAATAGTATTTACAAAGTTTATAAAAAGTTAAGTGGTTAAAAAATGCATTTCCAAAACTTAAGGGCTAAGAAAGAGTAAAGATAAAGTTTTGAGGTAAGAAGGAAATTATTATAACAAAGTTGGAGCTGAAAAGGAAACTACAACAAAGTTGAGGTGTCAAAAACAAACTATTTGTAAAATAGAGTAGTAGTTTAGAGACTAAATTTACCATTTTATGAAACTTTCAAGATGTCAAAGTCAAGTGGTTAAAATTATAATATCGTAAAAGTACGGGGAAAAAGAATACCTTTTCAATCAATCCTATATTATTTTATTAGTTGATTGTTTAATGAGTTATAGTAAATGATATAAAGTATTTAAAATATCAAACACTTGTATTTTATAGAATTATAGAATATTGATGGATACAAGAAATATTTGAGGGTTGTCTGGCTATGGCATGTGCATGCATACAAGAAATATATAATATTGAAATTTAATCATCATTGATACAAGAAATATGAGGGACGTCGTGGCTATGGCATGTGCATGCATGCAAGAAGTAATTGAGGGTTGTCGGTGGCTATGCCCACCGACTTTGTAATTTAAGATATAGTATAATATAATGTGAAGACACTATATACACGAGGCTGATAGTGAAATCTTAAAAGAAATTTGTGGTATCCAATATTCCAACATCATATATAATAATATATACGTATATGAAACATGGCCCCACATCGTAGACATACATATACTCATAACATTCCTACAACTAAATGGTCGTATGCGAAAATATATTCTAATAATAATAACAATCAAGTAGTGTTATTATAATTAATATGAGTTTTTTATAATTAATATTAGTTGTAAGATTAAATATATTATGTATTTAATATTTAATCTATAGCCATTATAATCATTTACATAATATAGATCAAAATATATTATAACCTATTAAATAATTAGTTGGTAATTGTTGATGGACCATATTACCCTTATTAACTAATTAGGTTTCCTCCTGGGTGCTTATATAAGGAGAATTATGTGGAGGTTAAAGGGTTACTTAGTTACACAATCAGACACACCCCATAAGATATAACATCATAATTCGACCTCCCTCTCCTACAGCCGATACCCTTTCGGTTTCCTTAGCCACCATCATTAGATTGCACCCTAAGGAGGAACCAGACCAAGATGACAACCATGTCAAACCTTATTGCTGCGTCTCCATCTGGATTTCTCAGCTAGCCTGTGCTGATGCAATCAAAGGTATGTTTTCATGTTTTCCTTTATGTTTAAACAGAACTGAACCAACATGTGGTATCGGAGCATATGTTGATTAGTTAGTTCTGTTTTCTATCCGTAAATCTGGATTAAAACTGGAAAACAAGTTTTAAAACGATAATTAAAATTCGTTTTTTTCATCCGAAATCATTATTGTTTGATTTCTGTCATCCGAAATTCCATCTCGGATGGCATGTTCATTCGTAATTACTGTTCCGAAATCTGATGTTTCAGAAATATGTTTAAATGTGTAATAAAATTCCAGATTTCGGATGAATGTTTGAGTAATTTTTATTTAGGGTTCATCATGTTCTTAGTTAAAATTCGAATTTTCCTTCATGATTTGGAATATGATTTGAATTGTGGAATGTTTTCTTAATTTTGATCTAATTTTATCTAATAAGTTTTCGAAATCTGTTAATAGGATAAACAGATTACGATTTTCGAAATTTACTGATAAAATTAGATGAATGATAAAATAGGAAACTCTATCACAATCCCAAATTTTTTGAATTTTCAGTTATGATTTCGCATTTAACAGCTTGCAGAACACATTTCGGATGATCATTCCGGATGATCATTCCGGATGAACATTGTTTACCCATTACGGATCAGCAACTGTCTGATCATTCCGGATGAACATTGTTCACCCATTACGGATCAACAACTGACCATTTCGGACTAAGCATCACGGACTAAGCATTACGGATGATCAGAGAACTGATCATTTCGGATGAATCTCGGACTAAGCATTACCATCCGAAATCATCCGAAATGCATCACGGATCATCAAGAGCTGACAATTTCGAATGAATCTCGGACTAAATATCACCATCCGAAATCATCCGAAATGACTCGACTTACGCATCTTGGACACATCTGAAATCATTCGAAATTATCCATTTCGGATAATCCGAAATGATTCGAAATTAGTCATTTCGGATGAATCCAAGACATGTTTCATTCGAAATCATGAGTGTTCATAAAATTTGGCAGTTAATGTGAGCTAAAAATTTTATCGGGGCTCCCGCCCCGAACCCCGGGCGGGGGCACGCTGTTCCCCGCAACCCCCAGCGAACTCACCGCGGAGTTCGATCCGCGCTAACGGGTGGTTTGCTATTAAATAATTGGTTTTGTAATCACTTAGTTAATTATATAAGGATCAAATAATGTTTTACAAAACCAAAATAGCTTAACTTGAATGAGCTTTTGATGTATCACTTCTGCCCAAAGCTGACTTGATACATCTACTTATCGTTCAAGTATTACGAAAGCTATGTTAAGTATGCATCATAAGCATGAATGTCTTAATTTCTGGCCAAAGCTGATTTAATTCATTCATAGATGGCATACTTAACGAGTGCATAACTAAAGTGATTGTCTCAATTTCTGGCCAAAGCTGATTTGTTACAACCACTTTGCACATATGCTTAAATGATTACACTTCTGGCCAAAGCTGTTTTGTCTTCGTTTAAGTAGAATTTTTAGCTAAGTCTATTATTTTGATGTTAGTAATAGACATATCACAACATCTTCACACAATGATCCTTATATTAATGATCCTTAATTAATTTTTTATGATCATTTCGTCTGCCTTATTCTTAGTACCCATAATTTTTACTCACTATAATTTTCTTCTATAAGTCTATATCTCATCCACTCTAATTCCTAAATTTAATATGTTTTGCTTAAAGTTTCTATAAGAATTAGCTCTTAAATTAAATCCTTGATTATCTCTCAAGACACGATAATCCTATTGCTCTGTTATGATAAAGCACTACAGAAGAAAAGTAGAGCATGATGATTAGGATAAATCGAACATGATGTCTCTTATGATAATTAAGAATAAGTGTTGTCACTAAAAGGTTATTCCAGATTAAGTCTTTCCTAAGACTAATCTATAATTGTGGAATAATCATACGAATTCCTAAGATGCATGCCTTCATTTGAAATTCTAAACTATAAAGTTAAGTGGTATATGTGAATACATTATAATGTACAAAACCATGACCCATAAAGTTAAGGGGCTTACGCATGGAAATAAGTACATTTTTTCCAGTACATTACATACTAAGATTTTCACTTGTACAATTTGATGCATTATAAATCAACTATAACACTCAAAAGTACCAAAGTATAATGAGTGTGTTGATAAGCAACATATGTACAAAGAAATAAATGTTTGAAGCTGGAAAATAAGTTGTTACTCACCTTAGAACCACTAATAGTTTAAAAGAGGATTGTTCTAAGGTCCATAGACAAAATGCAAGTACAAAATCCCAACTTTAAGGTTCTTCAAGGGAAAATCTCACTGCATAATTATGTCATTAGACTAGGCATAAGCAACGAGACTATCCATTATTATAAAGAACAGTTGGATAAGTTAATTAGATAGTCACTTACTAATGATATTTAAGTCTGATAATTTTAATATTCCAATTAACACATGATTAGTTGACTCTAGTTCCATACGTTTCCTTACCAGAACTCGACAAATAACTAACATGAGAGTTAGTGACAAAATTAAATGTTAAGGCTATAAGAACCATAATAAGCAGTCTTCCAACAAAGCTTTTCGATACCTTATATATATTCTGAAGATTAATAAGAATACAGTATCATTACTTAGGCTATGTCATGAAGGTTGTGAGGTTTGCATAACCTACATAAAGTCACACTTACCTTAAACTCTCGTATTATTTGTTCTTAATATCTGGATAGAAACATTACTAAGATGAAACTAGATAATACCTTATACTTTCACAACTTTTGTCATCATGCAAATGAGAATTTGACAAAAGGAAAATGAGACTTATAATTTTCATCCATTATAACTGAAATTCATGAGAAATCATGACATGGTTAATGAGGATGATTTTTTATCTCATCTCATTCTAAGTGATTTTAAATCATGACGTTACAGCCCTAAATATTACTTGGCTTAAGGAATAAGTATGGGTCCATCATAAGTCATTCATTGACATTCGTGGAACTTATTCCAAATGGAATATTCAGACATAATTCATTTATCATTTAAAAGACTATCAACTTGTATCTAAATTTTGTCGCATATGGCACACGGTCTTAGAAGAAATCTATTCATATATATATACTTAATAAGATTTCTATTAGATATGTCCCTAAAGTTTCTTATGATATCTGGACATTAAAGAAATCAAATAAAGTCTAACGTATATGTGATAGGTTCCCATGTCACGTAGCTCATTGAAACTTCTCTTGTAGCATTTTAGAGATATTAAAGATCAGTGGGAGCATTAAGTGTCTTAATAATAACTTGCAATAGTTGCAAGAGGTGGGGGAGTGAAAATTTTACATTACCTCAATTTGCACCTCTTGTACAAGACACCGCTCCATCACGACAATGTTCTATCAAAACTTATCTCCTTAAATCTAATGCTACTCTTACAAAAGTTTCATTGTTGCTTAATTGTGGGCACACTTAGATTTCTTACCTGAACTAACATAATCCTCAACAAGAGAAACTACAACGACTAATGTCATTAACTCGTTTCTCTATTAGAATCTGTTGGTCGTTACATATTAACCCTAAGCATGCTGAGTTCCTAAAGTTTTCTAAGGTCAATGGGAGCAGTCAAAGTCCTTATCATGATTTGCAAGGAATACAAGAGGCGGGGGGAAGAGTGTCATTAAATTTTACTCTGAATTTAACTCCGATTACACCTCTTGTACACCATACTGCATCAACTCTTAAAAACTTAGAATCCTGAAAATGATAGCAACCTAACCAAGAGCTAATCCATAAAATTGAAACTTCTAATGAACCCAATAATCAACTCAGGAGGTCATCTAGGTTTAAAAGCCTACTAACTTTGATGATTACATAACCTCCCTAACTGAGGTTGATATGGATTTTGGAAATGTTTACTGATCATATCTCTTCTAATTAAGCCATTAGCGTCAATCAATCTTCTGAATGGAATAAAACTGTTTTCTAGTAAAACTGTTTTTATGTGTTCGTATAACGTTTGGGATTTGATTGAATTATCTAAGAGTGTTCATAACTAAACCAAATCCTAATATAAGCGTTAAGACACGAAGAAGCTTGATTGATTGTCAAAGGTTGTACTCAGGAAGAGATAAATTATTAAAGAATCTTTATTACATATCTAACAAAAGATTTCTTTGAGGATCATCACTGTTCTAGTAGCTTATAATAGTTTAAGGCTACATTAGATGAACATTAAAAGAATTTTCCCTAACAAACTGGCTGACACATTTACATGTTCATAAAACAACCTGAAAATTCTAAACTGAAGGTTAAAGAACACTTTATTTGTAAGCCAATAAAATCCATGTATGGGTTTAATGCAAACATCATATTGTGATGAAATCTTAACGTAATTATTTTCATCAACAACCAAGTGGATTAATGTACCTACCTCAAAATGAGTGGGAGCAACTAAAATAAACTTGTCTATATAGATGACATTCTTTTGACAAGTATATGTTACATAAGTCAAAGCATTGTTAACACAAACTTTGATATAATAAATCTCAGAGATATCTCTTACGTGATTGATATCATAACATACTGAGATAGACCCAATGGGATATTAGTTCAGTTCCATAAGTTTAAAATTAAATGGGTCCTTAAATGTGTAACAAACAATACTGCTCTCCTTTAGAGGATAATAGGATAAATGAGATTGTTTATTTACGCTTCATTAATTAGAAGCCTTATGTAAGTTCAAGTCTATACTCGTTTAGATATTACTCACATTGCAACACACTAGATATGTCTAGATTAATGTGAAGCATCTTATGGAGTATTAAAATATTTATAAAAGGAAACGAGAGACTATAATTTTAAAAGAAGAAGTAAGAACTTAAAACCGGTTTATTACTCTAACTTTGAGATATTCAAAGATGACAAAATGTAATTTCGGGTATATCTTTATGTCAGCAGACAAAACCTATCTCATGGAGGAGTCATAATGCACTGATATTAACAACCTAAGTTATAACGACATAATATAGTCACTAAATGTTGTTGGAAATTTATCAGTGGACTCATAAGTTGATTAACTCCATATAATTAATGTTTTGAAGACTTAGTGTGATAAAGTCAGCTACCATGACTCCTTGAACAGTAACAGTTCAAGAGGTGCTGCATTAAATTTCGATACGCAATTAATTATTCGTTTATGAACGAATTGAGGAAACTAAGTTTTGTATCGAATACATTCATGATATGCTTAAGGATCCTATAACTGAAGGGCTATTACCCATAAGTCTTATTAAGAGAGCTCAGAGACGGGTATTAATTGATGGTCATGCGCAACTGCATATCGTACTATGAATGACTAAGTATTAGTTAATTTTCCTCATCAGTTTGATTTTGTATGTCTCTAAGAATATGTCAAGCTAGCATAACGGCATATAGACAAATATAGTTACAAATCAAACAAAGGGCTTATGCGTATTTTGATCATAACGATTAGGTTTTAAATTAAGGCTATAGTATGATTAATGGGGGTCCTGAGTCGCATGATGATTCAACGGCTGTATTTCTCTGCTATAGTACTTGTTTAAGGCTAAAATGAGTGTTAACTCCTGATCAGGCTTATCTAATACTCATAGTAAATGATTACTCGGCTAAGTGGGAGATTAGTGTTATTGAAATTAATATGAGTTTTTTTATAATTAATATTAGTGTTATGGATATTAAAAAGAGAAAACAAAAAAATTAAAAATCTATGCCGCATATAGGCTAGACTGGGCGTATAATATGGTCCAAAAGACCATTATAGCCTTGTTTTGCCCCCAGTCTAGGCCTAACTCAGGGCTAAAATGGTAATTTGCCATTTATAAAAGTGTTTAAAAAAACTCATTATATACATCCGCCTCATACAGGCTTATACTAGGCATATAAGAGAGGCAAAAAAGATCAATTTACCCTCAGTCTAGGCCTAACTCAGGGGTAAAATGATCTTTTTCGTCTATACGCTTCATATAAGCCTATACGAGGCATATACGGGGCATATAAGACAAAATATGACATAATCAGAGATTCTCTTGGAAATTGAAAAAGATTATACGCGACGTATAGACCTATACGAGACGTATATAAAGGTGTGTAAATAGGGACTAAGGTGTGTGAATATGTAGACCCTTTAATAATAATTAGTTTAAAAGGTGTGTGAGCCGTTTTAAAAACAGGAAACAAAAAGTTATTAAAAAAACATAACTGAGATTTCATTAATCCGTTTTAAAGGTGTGTAAATAGGGACTAAGGTGTGAATATGTAGACCCTTTAATAATAATTAGTTTAAAAGGTGTGTGAGCCGTTTTAAAAACATGAAACAAAAAGTTATTAAAAAAAAACAGAACTGAGATTTCATTAATCCGCCTCCCGTGGCCCAGTGGGTTATTCCCATGGGGTTAAGTTGGCCGGCTTCCTCCTTGGAGGTCGCCGGTTCGACTCCCACTTGTGGTCTTAGGGGGGGGGGGGACGTCCCAATGATAGATCGTATCCTACCGAGGCATGGTGCGGTCTTGAGGGCAACCCGGTTTTACCCAGCTGTTACCCCAGCGAGTCTCTCGTGTGGGGGCAGTATGGTTTCCGGGCGGAAGTCAGCTTGCGCAACGGCCGGGGCCCGATCGAACATCGCGTCCAGAAGAGCGGGGCTGACGGGGGAATGTCTTCGACATGAACACGGTGACCGATAGGTCTTGTATATTGAAAGTCATCTTCCAAAAAAAAACTGAGATTTCATTAAAAAAAGTTTTTCACGTGTGAGTTGTTGCAGCAGTTCAAAGTTTACTTTGACAATATATACGACTAACAATATTTCTTGTGATGTCCATTCAATACACTAATTTTGACAAAATAGATAAAAGACATTATTATGCTTTCTTTTCCACCACTTATGGAACCCACCCACAAATGCTTGATGCTTCACCACTAGTACATACAACTACACCATTTGTACATTGCTTACGTGTATATATACACATATATGACACACAATTTACTCACTACTCCACACTTATGCTTGTGGGCTTACATGTGTTCAAGTAAGCATGGCTTACTTCTCCTGCCAATAAATATGACTTCTCATCACTATCTTTCTATTCATACTCCAACAAACCAATACCATACAAAACTTTACAACTAAATCACCATGCAAATGTCTGGAGTTACCAAGAGAATCAATGCAGATGGATACATAGATGGTAATGCCGACGTCTACGATTGTCAGATATCAGCTTGGTTACAAGGAAATGGTGAATATTATGAGTATGTTTCGGCAACATCAGAGGGAGACGGAGATGATGATGATGATGGCGATTATGATTATGCTCCCGCTGCCTGATCAATAGCCGAATTGATGCAGTACAACTAGTTACTGGCTAGGGGAGAACACTTGGGTTCAAATACCTGACATGAGGTGGATTAAGATTAATATGGTGTAATTTAGGAGTACGAGTAGAGTAACGAATTTTATATGAGAATGTAACTCTTAAGTAGTTGTATGAGACTATATACTAGTGTTTTTTTGTTGGATTTAAAATTCGTGTTTTAATAGTGTTTTTTTGTTGGATTTAAAATTTAAAATTCATGTTTTATTTTTATAATGGTTTACTATATGATATCCAAGATTTAGTGTTACTTTATGAACAAAATACAAAAGGTACAAAAAAGAGCTTTTATATAAGGAAAGGTAAAAAATTACAAATATGAATCCGCATGATTTAGCTTCAACTATGCGATATGTTGGAATGGAAGGAGTGATGTAACTTCGAAATTTGCTTGTAATATTGTGATATATTGTATGTTCTAGCATCTTGCTAGTTTGTTTTATATTTTAATAAAATGCTTTGCCGTTAAAAAAGAAAAAAAAAGAAACTAAAATTGTGCCATCGAACTTATTAAGCTTCACTACCGCCTTCTACCATTACTTCAAAAACATAAGAACACCCAACGACACTATGATACACGTTGTTGGTGACATGTTCCCTAAACAAAAACATAGAAAACATTTGCAAGATGAATAAGCGTGTAAGAATTTCAACGAACACGGTAATATAACGTGATTCACTTGACATATTTGATTGGGCTACGTCACAACCAAACTTGAAAATTTTTACCAAGACGATTTTTTAGAACAATTTATGTTTATAAATAAGATGACAATTTACATATAAAGCAGTCGGATTTTGGCTGGTAAGATGTTCCCTTATTTTTACACAACTAATAAGAAAACCGAACCTAAAATTTAGTGCAAGTTTCCTATTTTAATTGATGATGACATCTAACCATTAGCGTCAACATGGATTACACCACTACAAAATGATCATTAACAACCCCCTAAATGGACAAGTAAATGATCATTTTAGCGATTTGCTCGTTAATTTTGTAACACCAAAGGTAAATTCTACATCGGTGTGGACATAAGCTATTTTGGTTAATAAATATTTGAGTAAACTGCAATTTTACCACCTGGGGTTAGGGGTCATTGGCACCCTTACCCCCCTAAGGAAATAATTGCAATTTTACCCCCACTGTTTGCTGTTATGTTGCAACCTTACCCCCCGGCCTCAAATTTGTTGACTAATCTGTTGACTATAACTTGAAATGACTATAATGCCCTTTCATATTACCCCCTGTGTTTTGTGCACTCTGTGATATTACCCCCTGCCACCACTGCCACCGCCATTCACCACCACAACCACCACTGCCACCTCCAGCCACCACCACAACTTAATATCCCTTTCATATATAACACCACCACTACTTCCGTCACTGGAAACTTGCAACTCCGGTCATCTTCTCCAACGACTGCCACCTCCAGCCACCACCACTGCCACCTCCAGCCAAACCGAAGCTGCTGTCGAGTTAGCTAAAATGGCAATAGCTGCCGCAGTTACAATGCATCCGGTGTGAAGTTTGATGAATCAGACTGTGACGAACAAGTATGCAGCTAAAACGGCACTGATTTGAAGTTATATTAGTTGAAGTTATATGTAAATAAAAGATATGATCTGAAATACTCTTTCAACTTTTACGATCAAATATCACTTTGTTATACCACCTTCCAGTATTTAGTAAAGTGGAACTTTGTACATATAAAAGTTTACAAACAGAATTTTTGATCCCAGTCACATCAAAAACTAAATACTAACAACCCTATTTTTCTTACAATATAAACGTTACAAAAAGAATTTTAAAATATTAAACAGTCACATCAAACACTAAATATTAACAACCCGAATTTTGTGATCATAGATTGCAACCTTCACTCAGTTATGATTCCCATTAATCAAGATCATCCCTATCTGAAAACTCAAGAACGCATCAACAGAGGCATACTGTACTTGCAACAAAGTGAGACACTGATCATCCCATCTACTCATCGTAACCAGTGGCGGACCCAGGATTTTTTCTATGGGGGTGCGGAACATTTTTAAAAATTTTAGGCCCCAAAGTATATAAATAAAAAATCGGTTCGTATCGGGTCGGTTCGGGTCGAGTCGAGTCGGGTCATGTAAAAAAAGCCAAACATACTGTGGTATGCGGCTATAAAAAAGGCAAAATATCATCACTGAAAAAATATAACCCACTATAACATAATGAAAACAAAACGAAGCACATGTCTACTATGGTTAGTATGCGTCTATAATAGGCTGCTGGAGGTGGATAATATCAACAAAAAATCATCAAAAATAACAAAGAAACTTACCCGTGTTTGATCGGCGGTGGCATGGTGGCTGCTGACTGTTCACTGTTGATGTTCTGATCGCTGGCATACAAGGACGATAAAGAGAGCAGGATAGAATATGTAAGGGTTTTGGGCTTGTTTATTTTATTTTAGTTTGAAATATTGTTGATTTGTTGGGTTTGTTTATTGGGCTAAGACTTAGTAGTGGGCTAGTTAAATGTATTGGGTATTTGGGTTTAGTTATGTAGGTATTAAAAGTTATATAATTTAGGTAGTTTTTTTTTTATAAAATAAGAGTTTACTAAAGAATATTTTTAAAATATAAGTTGATAACACTTTTTACCTGCGGACAAAAAATTTCAAGGGGTGCGGACGGAAAATTCCATGGGGTGCGGACGAAAAATTCCAAGGGGTGCGGACGGGATTTTCGACGGAACTTAGCACTAAATTTTTTTTTCCCGGGGGTGCGCCCGCCCACCTTGGGCTGGGCTTAGGTCCGCCCATGATCGTAACACTCTTCGGCTTGTTTATCTCCTTCCCAAGAACTATCCTCGCCAGTTGCAACAACCCAGCCTTCTTAAACTCCCTCACACCGTACACATCCGCAACCAGCGTCCTTAAATCCACCGTCTTCGCAACCTCCACGCCATAATCCTTCCTAAGTTTATCGACATCATTCTCAATCCCGACCCCAACAAATATGTAAGAAGGGTTACCTGTAACACCTCGAAAATTCGTGTCCAATAATATATCAACACGTGTCATGGACTTTAAACGTGTAAAATATTATGTTAGAGGGACTAAAGTTGACAAACAAGGAATCTATGTGTATAAAAAGGATTCAAAGTGTCAACAATGAATAAATATATCTTTCAATAACCCTACATGATGTTTATTCCCTTAAACGAATAAATCATGGATCATACGAAGCTAGTTGTGAAAGAAAGTGAGGAATTACAAACTACAGGGGTTAAATGTGTCAACATGTTTAAAGTATACCTCTGAGTGACCTTTTAGCGAACCCAAAGCTTTGTAATGATTAATTATACTTACGAGAATGTGTGATAAAAATTTCACAAGGTTTCGATAAAGTATGAGAAAGTTATGACAATATTCGTATATGAGGGGTTAAAAGCGTCAACGTTGAAATTTATGACTTTTCGGGTAAACATAAGGTGACCAAGGACTTCACAAAGATTGGTTAAGTCTTGAAGCCCTTAGAAATCAATATAGAGGGCTTGTAATGCAAGAAATAAAGGTAAAACAACTTTTAGAAAGACCGGGGACCAAAACTGCAATTAATTGAAACTTTCCTAGGTTGACCAGGTCCTTACGGACCGTAACACTCTGGACCTTACGGTCCGTAAGCTACTCCCAGATGCAGAAAAACGGGCAGCGGCCTGTTATATCCGGTTGCACCGCCTTAGATTGATGGTTTTCGAATTCAGGGGCTCTTGCAACTGGTTTTGGTATTATAGGGACACCTGGAATGATCTTGCAACACTTGTAGAGTGATTTGGCATGATCTTATGCATTTGGGTTTACTATATATATGAACTTGAAGTTGCAACATTTTGTTCATCACTTCAAGGACTTCTCTGGAGCTCCTCTAATCAGCAACAAGTTTCCTTAGGCTACCTAATCATACTTAGGACCTTTGTAAGTGTCCTTAATCCTTTCTAATTCAGTTTAGCTTAGTTAATTAGTGTAAAGTCAAACCGTCGTAATTAAGATTTGACTTCGTCATTAATCTTAATTTGTCCAGTAAAATTTTAAATTGAAAATACCTATGAGTTGGTAATTATGTGGGCAATAAACCCTTAAAAGGGTACCCTCTGATTTCCACTCTAACTAGGTCAATTGTCGGGTCAAACTTGATTATAAAAAGTCAACAGAATTCTTATTTTTAAATTAATGCATAATTAGCAATGTAGAAGCTATGCAACCTGTTTTATCATTAATATAACATGGTAATTAATGTAAGAACATGTCTAAACATGTTCAACCCGACAATTTTCAGTTTAGGCTCGGTTCGGAACCGAAAGTCACATAGTTTGACTACTGCTTTGACTTTCAGTTCTGATCCGTTTAAGCATAGTTTAGAAATGCCCTAGAGCTTTAATTGGACCAGGTTATATGTTAGTATAACCCTCTGTGATTATACAACTTGGTTAATTAGTTATCCGATTCATATGCATGTTTCCGTTTTATGCTTAAAAGTTGACTATTATGCCCATATGACCTTAAAACATGAATTTTGAAAATATAAAAGAGTAGTAACCTTAGTTACTGATTTATAAACTTGTACCTGAAGTTTCATATCAGTTTGAGGTCTAGATTAAGAGTTATGCTCATTAGCGTAAATAAGAAGCTTTTTAGTAATTAAATGGCATAAATAACATATAGTCTACCTAAACCCAATTTTTGATATAAAAATTTTTACCTACTGATATAAAATAATATTTTGGGATTTTTGGAGATTTTTATTTATTTTTAGGTTGAGCATAACTTAGAGTTCTAAGCTTAATTCGGTAATTGACGGTTTTGCCCTTTTGGGCTACAAAATGAGTTTTATAAAACCTTTTGATCCCAAACTTTTTGCTACTGATTTTAAATAATAAATAAAGTATTTTGAGCCTTCTGGAATTATAAAAATATCAGCTTTCCTTTGAAAACCCGGAAATGGCTCCAAATTGCCTTTTTAGGCATTTTAACGCATAGTATGTATTAAAATTATTTTATACACATAAGGTTTGATACCTACTGATATTTTAAGTAAATTATTATATTTTTACAGTAAGCTAAAGTCTTAAACTCAGGTTTCCAGTGTTGACCTTTTTAGCCTAAGTGAAATTACCAAAATGCCCTTTCGGTGCATAGTATGGTTAGTAATGATAAAAATTCACATATAGGTTATACCCTACTGATGTAACTTAGTAAATAAAGTATATTTACTGATTAAATCAGACCTGTAACTCAGAATTATATTTAAACTCTTTTATAACCTTTTAATTGACCAAAATGCCCTTACGGGGCATAATTTGAGTTTAAATTCATTTGGGGCATAATAGAAGATATCTTTCTGATATCACAACATAATTAAAGCATACTAACTTAGGAAACTTTCATATGACTCATTTGGTTACCCGTTACGCACTTTTCGCGTTCGGAGCGGCGTATGTAACTAGTTTGCATATATTAGCCGAAACGGGTCAAATCATATCATCTTTGTCTCAAAATCCAGAATGTGTTTAAGTTACCCATATTAAACAAGTATATAAGTTTTTCGGGTCAAAACCACATTCTAAACCGGTCTTCGCTTCATCATGTGTTTGAACCGTGTCTTCCTTTTAAAACTAATCGGTCTAAGCTTAGGCTTAATTAAAGACCCGTTAGAAATCTAATAGGTTATTATAAACCTTCGTTCCAGATTAGGAGCCCAGTAAAAGTACTTGCACTTGCTGTATTTGATTGATACTTTGCTCAGGTAAATACTCTTAACTTATTTTCCCTATACGGGCTTGGGATACGGTACTATAAAAGTTCCGCTTGGTCGGGTGTGTGTAGTCATTTAAATCGGATTGTGATTAATGTATTTGCATGACCCGTTTAATATGTATTATTTGGCGTATGGCCTTTGGGGGTTAAATGACCATGTCCCGGATTTCCTTGGCATCATTTTACGAAATGACCACGACCTAAGCACGGGGTGTAGGCGTACACCTGTCAGATGCATTATGTAAAAACTGGTAACCCACTTAAAGGAATCAGCCTTGTGGGCATTATACCTGTGGCGTGTCAGCTAACTTAAGTCCGGCCCTACAACCGGCCCTAATGGACGACAAATGAGTAAAACTGTATACAGGATTATTTTTAAATAATTGTCCCAAGTTATAAAAATATTTTTGCCTAAGTGCATTCAAATCAATTTTCTAAATCATTTTCAAAATGAGTCAGTTAAGTTGTATTTACCAGTGTAAACTGACGTATTTTCCAAAAAGGCTAAGTGCAGGTATTTAGACGAAATAGGCTGGCTACTCCAGGCATCATTACTCAAGTCTCGCAAGCTCTAGATGCCTTAAAAGTCTGTTGAACAAGTTTCCTCTTTATTTTTGATCCGCCTGTGGATCTGTTTCAACTATTTTGTGATACTTAATATTACAATTTTATTCAGTTGAAATAAATCTATCTTTTGCTTCCGCTGTGCATTATTGTTTGTGTTGTTTGACTATGATGATATCAACTACGTCACGATACTCCCCACCGGGCCCACCGATAATACGTGGAAATATCGGGGTGTGACATTACCGAGGAAGTTTACGAGCGATTCAGGGATTAAAGTGGCAAGGAGGATTTGGAAAATCAGGCAGTGGCGTCCCACACATAGTTGGAGCGTGGCGATGGGGTTTTCGAGGTTTCGGGTTTGGCAATAGCTAAAATGGCAATGCATCCGGTGTGAAGTTTACGAATCCATGTGGTTGAGTTGACTGGTTTAATTCTTTGCTGGCTAAGTATGCAGCGGCTTCTGCGGCAGCTATTGACATTTTAGCTGACTCAGCAGCAGCTTCGGTTTGGCTGGAGGTGGCAGTGGTGGTTGTGGTGGTGGCTGGAGGTTACAGAGGTGGCAGTGGTGGCAGTCGTTGGAGAAGATGACCGGAGTTGCAGGTTTCCGGTGACGGAAGTAGTGGTGGTGTTATATATGGAAGGGATATTAAGTTGTGGTGGTGGCTGGAGGTGGCAGTGGTGGTTTTGGTGGTGAATGGCGGTGGCAGTGGTGGCAGGGGGTAATATCACAGAGTGCACAAAACACAGGGGGTAATATGAAAGGGCATTATAGTCATTTCAAGTTATAGTCAACAGATTAGTCAACAAATTTGAGGCCGGGGGGTAAGGTTGCAACATAACAGCAAACAGTGGGGGGGGGGGGGGGGGGGTAAGGGTGCCAATAACCCCTAACCCCATGGGGTAAAATTGCAGTTTACTCTAAATATTTACTTAATAACAAAGAAGAAATCTTAATAAATGTTGATATAAGTTAGGAGGTGTGGAGTACACACTCGTTCAAAACTATTAGTGCAAACCGGCTATTAGTAGTAAGTTACTACTAATCAACAATGATAATTGTGGTTTGCATCAACTTTGCCAATCAGTGACAACAATGGCATGCAGGCCTAAGGCTAAAGTGCAGGGTCGGTCACGCCCCGTGATTTTTTTTGTGTTTAGTGTTATATATACCATAAAATCACGAACGACCCTTACCCCTGTGATTTGTTTACGCCAACCCCATAACATTTTGACATTGATCGAAAATAATAATAATTTAAAAGTTTATATATATATATAGGTAAAGAGTACTGTACAAATGCCCTTATCGTACATTACGTACGCGCCAATCTCAGCCGTCGGATCTTTTATCGCGCATTGAATTCGCATGTTGGTTTTTTTTAACAATTTCGCATGTGATAATTTTTGATGAAATCGCATGTTGTTTTTTGTAACAATTTCGCATGTGATAATTTTGATGATGAAATAGCATGTTGTTTTTTGTAACAATTTCGCATGTGGTAATTTTGATGAAATCGCATGTTAAAAAAAACAACATGCGAAATTGTTATAAAAAACAACATGCGATTTCAATGCCGGAAGATGATCTGACGGCTGAGATTGTAGCGTACGTAATGTACGATAAGCGCATTTGTATGGTAACCGGCCTCTATATATATATATGAATATAAACATATTGTATGATCTAAATAATAATTTTTGAAACAATATAAATATTTAAGGCCACAACAAAGCAAATAAAAATTCAAGCCCATGTTGATAGTTAAATTGTTTAGGCCCAAAGCCCATCTGATTTTTGAAAGTTAAATTGTTTGTTTTAAACCTAAATAAAGTAAACAAAAGCGTCAATTACAAAAAAAAAAAAAAAAAAAAAAAAAAAAAATATTAGAAAAAATTGAACAGAATAAAATCAAGCCAAGTCCATTGCCTTCTTCATGTAATCCACTAATCACCGTTTAACTTCTTTAATTGACTTTTGGTTGATTGTTTTCAGTTTGATTAATTGGAAGTTTCAATTTAATTATTTCCAAGTTCCAATTTAATTAACTACCTTTCATTTTTTTTTACTTTATTTGATTATGGTTTGTATAATAGTTTATATGATAAAATTTTTTGTTAGTTGATATATTACTAGAATATGCTTGATTATTTGATTAGTGATTTCTTGATTAGTGAATGTTTATTTCTTAACGTGTACTTTAAGAAATATCAATCACAGAATGGAACAATTTTTCAAAAGAAAAGTTGACAAAACATCTTCTAAAACTCATGAATATATTGACCCGAACCAATCTGAGCCGAACAAAACCGGAAATTTTAATAAAAAAAATCCCATTTTTTTTTAGTCCACCACTAACTAACTGACCACTTGGTCCTCACACCGAGCGTAGTGGCTCGTGGTTAGGCCAACCACAAGGCCTCCACCGCTCCCTAATCTCGTGAAATGCAAATTTTGGTCGTCTCTCGTTGTGGCCACGAGCTAAAGAGAGAGAGAGGGACACTGGTTGGACTTTGTGTTAACCAATCAATTTTTTTTTTTAATTCTAAACCCACTAATTTCACATGTCTCTCCACTACTGCATTTTACCCAATTTTCAGGCCTGGATGACGTTGACGCCATGTGTCGAAAAAAATCAAACCACATACCTCACCACTACACATGGTCTGAGTAGTACTTACTACTGATTAACAATACTTGGAGCAGTGGTAACTGTACAACTATCGACGGTTGTTATAACCACCAAATGAAATGATGTAATGGTTCATCCCATATATAACCAAGGTCTTTGGAATTCGAATACACATTATTTTCATAATAGATTCTATATGTTCTGCTTGTACCATCGAAATATTTAAATCAAGCAGTGAATTATACACGATTCACAAAAGATATTCAAACCATACAAGTTCTAATACTTAGACCAATTTGTCGAAGAGTCCCGCACTCTTGGAACCACTGAGATAGCGCCGAGAGGAGGATGAACTGAACAAACCACTGGAGTGAGACTTCAAGATGGTGAAGATAAACGGTGATGGGAGTTCGATACATCTAGAAAATTTATCTCGGTTTTAAGAAAGCCGTACATTTAATGGGAAATGTTATGTGCATCCAACTTAAAGACCTCTTGGAACTAATGGGTGCCAAAGAAAGTTGATAACATCATATCCCTTCAAAATTAAATTGAACCTGAATGTGAGAGGTGTCAAATGCTATAGTTTGTAAAATCTGATGATGATCTTGAAGATATATATGAATATTAAGGCCGATTGTAACATATTCTTATAGAATTTCCTTTCAAAAATACAATATTCTTGTTAAAGATTGCAACGTTTTTGGTCCGTTATAAAATCTTTTATTTTGTTCTAACGTTTTGAGATCTATGATGGAAATATAAGACCAAGTTCAACCAGTGGCGGATCCAGGAATATTTTCCACCCGGTTCTTTTTAGTGATTCACACTAATTTATTCCAAATTATGTATGAACCGTTCGCGTAAATAAATAAAATAAACAAATTTTTATTACTGATTACAATACAAAAATAAAGAAAGCAAAATTATAATACGATTACAACTGAAATAAAACCAAACTACAAGAATGAGGTAGAAGAAGAATGGCTGAGGCACGTGTCCACACGCTTCCCTTAAAACAAATTCCGAGTCTCCCAAGAGTACTCGTTTTGTTTCCCAGGGTACAACAGCCTAAGCAGCGTACTGCCGGAGATCGCCTACAACCCGAAGGTTCCCTTGAAAGCTGCAAGAATTTGATCCGAAAATTCTAGAGAGAGTTGTGATTGCTGTTGTGTTTTTGGTATCTTTCTGCAGTGGGTATGGAGCTGTATTTATACAGCTCCTAAGTCGAAACAGTCACAAAACGAATTAAAGAGAGGTTTAAATTGCATTAAACGTCTTCAATGCAATTTAATACGTCATTTAATTCTCAGTCAAAGCCCGTTAACTCGTCAGTTACGAAGCTGGACTGAAACTGCTCTGTCAATCAATGCTGGAAGCTTCTGTGCGCGCGTGCGCGCGCAAGTCACCCTGGTGCGCGCGCGCCCAGGTCTGCATGCCCATGCGCGGTGCGTCCTCTTGGCTCAAGTCCATGCGCGCGTGCGCCACGTCACCATGCGCGCGTGCGTCCTCTTGGCTCAAGTCCATGCGCGCGTGCGCCACGTCACCTGTGAGCCTATACGAGCGCGCCACACAGTCGCGCCGTATTGGCTCACTCTGATGCGCCGCGCACGACACAGCAGGATCCATGCACCATGCGCGCACCCGCGCCATGTGTACTCGCGCGCGCATGCGCATGACTACCACGTCATGCGCCGCATCACCTACCACTTGGTCCTTGCAACCCTTGTGCTCCACCACGTGCACGTGGTCAAAAATACAAAGGCGGCTCTCAAGCGGCTCGCGGCGATGCGAGCGTGCGAAGTGCAAAGTGCGCCATCAAAGCGCCACATTGCGCCTCATCGCCCACGCCACGCGCGAGCGTGTGCGAGTGCGAGTGCGAGTGCGAGTTAGGGTGCTCCGCACCCTTCGCGAGGACACTAGTGTGTGCTTCCATGAAACAATAAGGATGGAGAGTTCCACCTTAAATACCCATTTAAGTTCCATCTCTCCTCCTATGTGGGACAAGGTGCTACTTTCCCTTTTGTTTCAGCATTCAATGTTTCAAACACCCAACTTTGAGCATCGATATCTCATTCATCTTAGCTCGGTTTTGGACGTGGTTTAGTTCGTTGCGAAGCTCTTCCAACATAGAACACAAACCCACAAATAAATATATATAAAACCCGCTCATTTTATTATATTTATTTCTAGTCCAAAATAGGAAAAAATCATTTTCCTATATTTGTGAAAAATGCTATTTTCACCTATTTTTCCAACAATCCCCCATATGAAAAATGCTATTTTCATCAAATTTCCAACAATCCCCCACATGTATGGAAATGGATCTTTTCCTTACACTTTTCAACGATAAACTTCGACAGTTGAGTATTGCAAGATAGGTAGGTTGAAGCCTTTGAACCTTCTTTTGTGAAGCGCACTTAGCTTACTAGCGGTGTGTAGACGCGATGTCCTTGAACATATCCCCATTTGTGTAAACAACAATACACTTCACACAATACTCTCCCTGGTTTGGCCAACTCCTCATTGTCGTGTCTTATTATGGTCCTGGAACACTAGCCTGGTTCTGCGAGAGCTCTAGGATTTGCGCACCCCACAAATCCATTTGAAGCGACCCTACTTCTCTCTAACATAGGTGATTCCTCTGAATCATTAAAAGCATCATGGTTATTTGATTTCCCGTAATCGTTAACCTTAATATGCTTAGCCTCACTTCAATGTCACTGATTGGAATGGACTAGGAAGTATATGTAACTCCCTTTTATTTAGTTTGGGGTACTCCCCCACAGTGACTCCGTTTGGTAATATGATTAAGTTGTCCTATTGAACTTAGATCTTGGGATCTCCAGTCAACTAAGTTAGGTTTCCCTCATATTCCCATTTATCACGGGCTTTAGTCCCATTCCTCTTGACGACGTTTCTACTAACTCTCTGCTTAAGCCTTTTGTTAACGGGTCCGCAATGTTATCCGTTGATCTCACATAATCAATTGTGATAACACCCGTTGAGAGTAGTTGTCGTATCGTGTTATGTCTACGTCGCATATGCCTTGATCTGCCATTGTACATCAAGCTTTGAGCTCTACCAATCGCTGATTGGCTATCACAATGTACATATATGGCTGGCAAAGGCTTTGGCCATCTTGGAATATATTCCACGAATTGACGTAGCCATTCCGCCTCCTCGCCTGACTTATCCAAGGCGATAAATTCGGATTCCATTGTGGATCTTGCTATCACCGTTTGCTTAGAAGACTTCCAAGCAATAGCAGCTCCTCCAAGTGTAAACACGTAACCACTTGTTGATTTGGAATCTTTATTATCCGATATCCAGTTTGCATCAGTGTATCCTTCGATCACTGCTGGTTGTCGGGTATAATGCAGTCCATAATCTCTTGTGTATCTTATGTATTTAAGCACCCTCGTGATAGCTTTCCAATGATCCGCGCACGGATTGCTGGTGTATCTACTTAGCCTACTCACCGCGTAAGCCAAGTCGGGTCTAGTACATGTCATTAGATACATTAGACTGCCAATAATTCTTGAATACTCTAACTGAGCAACTCCATCTCCTTTATTCTTCTTGAGATGTTGGGAGGTATCAACTGGAGTTCGAGCTACACTCGTATCTCCCGAGTTGAATTTTTCAAGAATTTTATCGACATAGTGAGATTGACTTAACACAAGACCTTCTTGGGTTCTTATGATCTTTACTCCAAGAATCACATCCGCTAAACCCATGTCTTTCATGTCAAATCTCGCTTTTAACATGCTTTTAGTAGCTTTGATAATTTTATCATTACTCCCAATGATAAGCATATCGTCTACATAAAGGCATAAAATCACATAACCTTCATTTGTGTTTTTGAAATAAACACATTTGTCGCACTCATTTATTTTGAAACCATTGTCAATCATGACATGATCAAACTTTTGGTGCCATTGTTTTGGTGCTTGCTTCAAACCATACAAAGATTTGACGAGTTTACATACTTTACCCTCTTGACCTGGGGCAGAGAAACCTTCAGGTTGCTCCATGTAAATCTCTTCTTCTAAATCGCCATTTAGAAATGCGGTTTTAACGTCCATTTGGTGAACTTCCAAATTTCTTAAAGCCGCTATAGCAAGAACCAATCTAATCGAGGTTATGCGCGTCACAGGCGAGTAGGTATCAAAGTAATCTAGACCTTCCTTTTGTCTAAATCCTTTAATCACCAACCTAGCCTTGTATTTATCAATACTTCCATCAGTTTTCATCTTCCTTTTGAATATCCAACGATATCCAAGTGGTTTGCAACCAGGTGGAAGATCTACTAACTCCCAAGTATGATTTTGCAATATAGAATCTATTTCATTTCTTATTGCTTCTTTCCATTGAGGTCCTTCTGAAGAGGAAACCGCTTCGCGATATGTATTGGGCTCGCCCTCAACCATATAGCTAACGAAGTCTGGACCGAAGGATTTTTCAACCCTTGGCCTTTTGCTTCGCCTACGGTCACTTTCTTCAACCTCAGGTGGTTCATGTGTCTTATCATGAACTACCTCATCAACTCGTCTAGATGAGCTTTCACCTACTTCAAAATTAGGTGTTGATGACGTTGCATGTGTTTGTCTTCTCAAAGGAAACACATTTTCAAAGTAAGACACAACGTTAGGATTCACCTCCATGATAGTGTTTACGTGTACATCAGGATTCTTGGACTCATGTACAAGAAAGCGATGTGCACTACTTTGATGCGCATACCCAATAAATATGCAATCAACAATTTTGGGTCCTATCCTAAGAGCCTTAGGAGGTGGTACAATCACCTTTGCTAGGCACCCCCACACTTTCAAGTATTTATATGAAGGCTTTTTCTTTTTCCATAACTCATATGGAGTCTCGTCTATCTTTTTCAATGGTATCTTGTTCAAAAGATAATTGGCCGAGAGAATGGCCTCCCCCCACATTTCCTGGCTCACCCCAGAACTTATCAACATGGCGTTCATCATTTCTTTCAATGTGCGGTTCTTTCGTTCCGCCACACCATTTGATTGTGGAGAATAAGGAGGTGTACACTCATGTATGTTAGACCCTAATTCGTACATGACCAAAAGTCGCAGCGGAAACACGAACCATAAAATTTCTTTCATTATAAATACCTCAACCGGTTTTAAATTTAACTTTAACATAGATCTTTTTCATAAATCCGTCATCTTCTTATTTACTAATTAAAAACATAGTTTTTGTTTACTACATTAAGTACTTCAACGTTTCCGTACAATCTCTCTAGTGACTCGATCCTCGATCTCAAATCCTTGGATATCCTCATGACTGGTACTACCTGCGCTCACCACGTAAAATTCACAACGTTAGCACACATTATAAACATACAAGATTTGTTCACGTTTACTTCTCGTTTCGTTAATTCTTTACATTCCAGTCTTCCCATCCTGATCATATGATCCGTAGTGAGACTTCTTTGGTATTCCTGCGTTACATTTCATTCACCTAGCACGCTATTATTACCGTTAGTACTCAATTTCATTGGATGCATGCGTACATACTTTCATACAAACTGATACATACGTTTACGGTCACAATTAGCAGCTTTCCTACATACGTATCTACCTACATACGTACATACCTACGTACGTGCATACCTAAATACATCCATTCATTCCTACATACATACATACATACATACATACATACCTACATACATACATACATACATACTTACCTACATACGTACATACATACATACATACATACATACTTACCTACATACGTACATACATACATACATACTTGCATTACATACCTACATACATACATGCATACATACATATTCATTACCTGCCTTCACACAAACCTACGTACATGCATATCTTCGTACATATTCGCTTGCGTACATATATGTTCTACCTACATACACACCTACATACATACCTAAGACATACATACGCATATACATACATACATACATACCTATCTACATGTGCTAAAAGGGCTTTTCGGGAGCTTAATGAACCATTGGGTCGAAAAACGATGTACCGGGATGCGTTACTGATCATTCGGACGTACAAAACAAAGAAAACGGAGAAGGGGAAAAGACAACCCGTCGCCGACGGGTTCCATGACCGTCGGCGACGGCCTCTTAAATCGCCCGTCGCCTGAAATCACCCGTACCCAGTCAGTTAGGCCGTCGGCCAATTTTGGACATTTGGGAGCCCGTCGGCGACGGGGGTGGGGCCCGTCGGCGACGCCCTCTAGAAACCCCACTTTTCTGCAGTTCCGTTTCGTCGTCCGTACGCACTAATACGCGCGTAACTTGTGAACCGTTTACCCGTTTAACCTCCCGTTTCTTCCTACATGCTTGTAAATTCACATTCTATCATACGAACTTAAAATCCCACATCCGGATTAACGAAATTCTTATCTTACGCCCTATCGGCTTATTGTCACATTCTAATTATTTGACCCGTTATGGGTATTTGCGCATTAATTGGTTTATGACATACCAAGACCCTACTCTCCGCTTCCATACTTGTTCAAAACATTATAATCATCAAATAACTTGTTCCTAAACTACTATGTAAGATCGTTTGCCCAAAATACCCATCAAGGGCATTTTGGTCAACTTCTCTCTATCCTTAACAACAAAGGAAATCCTTACATAAATAACCCATCCTATTACTTAGCTTAAATTCTTAATCACCCATTCCTTCCTCGGATCAAAACTAAGATCCGTTTAATACTTCGTCGACATCGTACAATTCATTCCTATTTAACCTCAATTATCATATTTAATTAAGTTGCCAATAACTTTACATAACAACTAGGAAGTGATTACGGAATCACTTACCTTATGCGTCCGTGCTCGTATCCGATTCCTTGCCTTCTCCTGACCCGTTAATACCTCATGCTTGATCCCGCCTCGACGTGATGCCTATACTTTCATTTCATCGAAATCACGCTCTTATTAGCATACTCATTTGTACATGTTCACAATCATATCAATCACATAATCCACTCTTAATTTTCCTTAGTCCTTTCTAACAAGCATAAACATATAGTCAACTTCATGTCCTTTCCAACACATGTAATTCATCGTGTAATCAAAATTAACGCATACTAACATAACATGTATCAAACGACTTCCTATAATCCTACATTTACGACAACGAGTCAAATCATGTTTCATATACTTGTTGACTTCCAAAAGTCAACTATTAACCATATGTAACTATCGACTTATCAACATATGTCCGTAACATCATAATCGACTATACGGACGACATTATATACATTTTATCATACACTTGATGTACGTACTACCTTTTAAGCATAACGTACAACTTATTCATGCATAAATCTTCTAAACTCATACATAACCCCTCGAAACCTACTACTAATCATTATATATCATTCCAAATGAACATCAAACATAACATCATCATATTCCTTCTAATTCATCTAACAAGAATTCATCATACACACATAATTCATCAATCTTTTAACAAGGCTTGAACATAGGTGGTGCTTCTAGTAATCATCTTCACCATAACTAACGGGTTTCACCTCTAATCATCAAATTGACGCAAACCATACATAACCCATGTTCTATACGAAGATTCTAACCCTTGTACATGATTAATTTCATATCAACTCACGATTTTGAACATAACCCACTTCACACATGATCAAAATTCTTAGGTTTAAAACATACCTTATGATCCCCTCGAGTTGGTGATCATTAATCCATGCTCGGTTATGGCTTTAGACTTCATCTTGCCTTTCAATTTGAACAAAAGGATGAGATTAGGGTTTGAGGCTCCATGGGAGCCTCTTGATCGATCTATCCAGAACACACACGAAGTGTGTGTTTGTGTGTCTAGTTATTTTATAACTTAACTTTCATTTGTTCCACTTTAGCCCCTCGGGTTTACCTTTAAAACATAACTGACACTACCCTCATCATTTAATACTTTTGACCATACTCTTAACTAGGTTAAATAGCCTAGTTATTTATTTCATGACGTGTCACATAAGAACATACGACAAATATTAACATTCAGATTTTGGGGCGTTACAATGTACAATGCCACTTTTTGCGCATAAATCGGCAAAATGTGCAACATATTCGCCTCCTCGGTCGCTTCGCAAAGCTTTTATCTTCTTTTGAAGTTGATTCTCAACTTCATTTTATACAAGATAAATTTACTTATTGCTTCATCTTTACTTTTTAGTAAATATACATAGCAATACTTAGTACTATCGTCAATAAACATGATGAAGTACTTATTTCCACCTCTTGTGGGTACCGCTTTTAAATCACAAATATCGGTGTGAATTAAATCAAGGGGTTCGGTTATTCGTTCAACCGATTTTGATGATTTTCTTGTAAGTTTGGATTCAACGCATGTTTCACATTTATAATGTGAATCAATATGGAATGTTGGTATACAATTTAAATTGATTAAACGGCGTATTGAATTAAAATTAACGTGACCTAATCTACCATGCCATTTATTCGAATCAGAAAACTCAAGCATATAAGTAGAAGTAGTAGCAATTTTATTCATGTTCTTTTTCACAGCCATTACATTCAATTTGAACATACCATTTTGGGCATAGCCCTTGCCTACATACATTCCTCGTTTAGTTAGTACAAATTGATCGCTCTCAAAAACTAAACGAAATCCAAACTTATTAAGCAACCAACCCGAGACTAGGCTCTTGCGCAAGTCTGGGACATATAACACGTTGCTTAAAGTGAGCTCCTTCCCTGAAGTCCACTTCAAAATCACCGTTCCTTCACCCTTGATGTCCGCGGTGGCTGCATTTCCCATGTACAGCTTCTCATCTCCCGCAAGCTCCTTGAAGGTGGTAAAGAGGCTCCTGTCTGGGCACACATGACGGGTCGCTCCCGTATCAATCCACCACCCTTTTGGAGTGTTGGTCACAGCATTGACCTCATCCAACATTGCGGTTTTGTCGGAAATCATTGCCACCAAAGGCATTCCGTCTTCATCCACCATGTGCGCACGCTCACGCTTTGGTTTCTTGCATTGGTTAGCCCGATGCCCCGGCTCGTCACAGTTGTAACAAGTCCCTTGGAACGTTGGAGGTTTCTTTTTCGCAACCCCATTCTTCGGTCCAAGTTTGCTAACCTTTGCTTTCTCTTTGTCCTTTTTCCCCTTACCCTTCGCGCCCTTAGAGGATTGCCCATGCTCAACCACGTTTGCGCTAGCAGAAGTTTGCGCCTAGCTGCCTTTTAGGGCAATTCTATTGCCCTCTTCAATCCGAAGACGAACAATAAGGTCCTCTAAAGTCATCTCCTTTCGTTTGTGTTTAAGATAATTCTTAAAATCCACCCAACCAGGAGGTAACTTTTCAATCATCGCTGCCACTTGGAATGTCTCGCTAAGTACCATTCCCTCAGCATGGATGTCATGTAGTATAATTTGCAACTCTTGGACTTGGTTCATAACAGTCTTGTTATCAACCATTTTGAAGTCCAAGAAACGGGCGACAACAAATTTCTTTGTTCCCGCATCCTCCGTTTTGTACTTTTTCTCCAAAGACTCCCATAATTCTTTGGAAGTCTTGATATTATAGTACACATTATACAATGCATCCGAGAGACCGTTAAGTACATAGCCTCGACATATGAAATCCGAGTGCTTCCACGCCTCTACCGTGCTCAGAGCCTGAGCGCTGGTCTCCCCTTCCGCAGGTTGGGGAGCGGTTTCAGTTAAAAACCTCGCAAGGTTCATGGTGGTCAGGTAGAAGAACATCTTCTGCTGCCACCTTTTGAAGTGTAGACCCGAGAACTTCTCGGGTCGTTCAGCGTGATTGGCCACTGTGGTCGCTCCCACAGTGGTGGCGTTAAAGGGGGTTCCCGTCACAACATTTGTGGTGTTGTTAACGTTGACATTTTCGTTCGACATGCTGAAAAAATTAAAATTAAAATTTTTAGTCAAAAAATTCTGATTTACGCACAAACCAAAAGGAAACTAGTTAATTTTAATTTTACCACAAATTGACTGTTTAGGCTTCTAAGTCCAACTTTGAAGACCAAAAACAGAAAATTTTTAATAGTATTAGAACTTACTGATTGGCTTCTAAGTCCAACTTTGAAGACCAAATCAGAAAGTTTTAGCAAATTTTTAGGACAACCTGAATGTAACCAGAATGGTTTTCAACCAAAGTCGCTCATTTGAAGATGAAAACTAAAAAAAAAATATGTTTTTAAAACACAAACTGAGTGAAAACAAAACTAGTTTGAATCACAAACAGAATGGTTTTGTTACACGAACGGTTTTAAAAATTTGTTTTAAGATTGTATGAACCGTTCGCGTAAATAAATAAAATAAACAAATTTTTATTACTGATTACAATACAAAAATAAAGAAAGCAAAATTATAATACGATTACAACTGAAATAAAACCAAACTACAAGAATGAGGTAGAAGAAGAATGGCTGAGGCACGTGTCCACACGCTTCCCTTAAAACAAATTCCGAGTCTCCCAAGAGTACTCGTTTTGTTTCCCAGGGTACAACAGCCTAAGCAGCGTACTGCCGGAGATCGCCTACAACCCGAAGGTTCCCTTGAAAGCTGCAAGAATTTGATCCGAAAATTCTAGAGAGAGTTGTGATTGCTGTTGTGTTTTTGGTATCTTTCTGCAGTGGGTATGGAGCTGTATTTATACAGCTCCTAAGTCGAAACAGTCACAAAACGAATTAAAGAGAGGTTTAAATTGCATTAAACGTCTTCAATGCAATTTAATACGTCATTTAATTCTCAGTCAAAGCCCGTTAACTCGTCAGTTACGAAGCTGGACTGAAACTGCTCTGTCAATCAATGCTGGAAGCTTCTGTGCGCGCGTGCGCGCGCAAGTCACCCTGGTGCGCGCGCGCCCAGGTCTGCATGCCCATGCGCGGTGCGTCCTCTTGGCTCAAGTCCATGCGCGTGTGCGCCACGTCACCATGCGCGGTGCGTCCTCTTGGCTCAAGTCCATGCGCGCGTGCGCCACGTCACCTGTGAGCCTATACGAGCGCGCCACACAGTCGCGCCGCGCACGACACAGCAGGACCCATGCACCATGCGCGCACCCGCGCCATGTGTACTCGCGCGCGCATGCGCATGACTGCCACGTCATGCGCCGCATCACCTACCACTTGGTCCTTGCAACCCTTGTGCTCCACCACGCGCACGTGGTCAAAAATACAAAGGCGGCTCTCAAGCGGCTCGCGGCGATGCGAAGTGCAAAGTGCGCCATCAAAGCGCCACATTGCGCCTCATCGCCCACGCCACGCGCGCGCGCGAGCGTGTGCGAGTTAGGGTGCTCCGCACCCTTCGCGAGGACACTAGTGTGTGCTTCCATGAAACAATAAGGATGGAGAGTTCCACCTTAAATACCCATTTAAGTTCCATCTCTCCTCCTATGTGGGACAAGGTGCTACTTTCCCTTTTGTTTCAGCATTCAATGTTTCAAACACCCAACTTTGAGCATCGATATCTCATTCATCTTAGCTCGGTTTTGGACGTGGTTTAGTTCGTTGCGAAGCTCTTCCAACATAGAACACAAACCCACAAATAAATATATATAAAACCCGCTCATTTTATTATATTTATTTCTAGTCCAAAATAGGAAAAAATCATTTTCCTATATTTGTGAAAAATGTTATTTTCACCTATTTTTCCAACAAATTATATAAGGTTTCCACTAATTTTTTTCATTTTTTTCAAACCAAGGGGCATGGGAGGCTTTGATGGTGTGCGGGAAGGACCTCCGCACAAGGCCCTCGATTTCGAGGGGCATGCGTAGAGGTGTACAAATCGGTTTTTTTTGAAAAACCGGTTTCGGTTTTTTCACCCAAAATAAAAACCGGTTTTTTTTTATAACCGGTTCCGGTTACAAACCGGTTTTTGAGGTCCAAAACAATAACCGGTATAACCGGTTGGGACCGGTTTTTAACCGGTTTTTCCCAAAAAAACCGGTTTTTTACCGGTTTTAACCGGTTTTTTAATAACCGGTTTTTGAAGTCAAGAATAGTAACCGGTATAAAAACTGGCGGTTAAAAAAAACGGTTATAAAAAAACCGGTTAAAAAAAACCGGTTTCGGTTTTTTTTCCGGTTTCGGTTCTAAAACCAGTTTTTTTGTACACCTCTAGGCATGCGATTTAAAAAAATCCGATACGTATATGTTATCTATAATATATTAAAAAAGAAAAGTGATGTACAAGATGGTAATTTTACCATGTTTACAAGTTATAAAGCATCATGTACAAGTATGTGGAAGCTATTTTATAGGAGTTTCACCCAAAATTTTAAGACACTTAAAGGGTAAATTAGGGTTTTCACCCAATGAATTCAATGGGATTTGATGCCTGCAAATGAAGCGTCTCGCCTTCATTAGACACGGTTACAAATCTCTCCTCCCCATCTCTACGAAAACCACCTCATATGGATTATTAAGACAGATCAAGAGCACCTGTATTAAACCCGTTTTCCGTTATACGAAGGGAGAGAGAGCCTACACCCCGCTCGGCCAGTTATCCCCATTTCGATCTTCTCTTTTCTTGTGAGATTATTGATTCTATATACGTTCAGATTCAAAATTAGGGTTTTTACTTTTGTAAACTATAGGAATTCCTGATGGCTTCGAAACGGATCTTGAAAGAACTCAAGGATCTCCAGAAGGATCCTCCTACCTCTTGCAGTGCAGGTATTGTTTTGATTTTGATCTGTTACATCCTGATTTTTTTTTTAATTTTAGGGTTTTGTTTTTAATCTGTTATTTTCTAGGGTTATAAGTTGTTTTGATTGTAAGTTTATGTTTTATGTTGAAAAGTCAGGGCTATTGAATTTAGGGTTAAGAGGTTTTGCAAATTACAACTTGTTGTAGAAATTTACTAATGTCTTACTGGAATTGTATTTAAGTTCTGAGGTGGGGAAGATTAATGGTTTCTGGTATGTACAGTGGCCGGTTAAGTGTTTATGGTGACTCCGTCATCTCAGATAGACACCGCTTTCACTTGATGGCTGATCGACTTGCAAACGCGGCAAGCAAGGTTGCTGGATATGTGGCTGGTTGGTGGAACCTGCTACTTGAGATGCTGAATATGTTGAATTCAATATGATATAATTGAGTCAACTATTAATAGTCAAACTCTAGATTCTTAAAAATGTGGAGTTCTCTCATACACATTTGACTAGCTATATTTTAAAAAAAAAAAATTTAATTTCACAATTTGACTAGCTATAATTGATTTTAAGTGTTACTTGATTCTTTTCTACTTGTATTTGCTTTCAACTTTTATTTTTTACTTTTTTTTTGCTTTTTTTTCCTCGGTTTACCGTAACAAACTGAAACGATATTGATAGAATTTTCTTTGTTTCCTCGGTTTACCGTAACAAACCGAAACGATACTGACTCAATCACTGCCGCATCAAACAGAAAAAATGTTTCCCGCTACAAAGCACGTGATTAACCGGGTTTTTTTTATGCATTCAAGCGCATGTTATTCCTATTATGCAGTTGGAGCACCCTTACAAATATGCTGGAGATAGCATAGATTTGCAAGGAGTAAATATCTTCAAGGTGCGAAACGACCTACACAATGTTATTTACTAATCGTCATTCTTATGTACCTTAGTGTGAGGTCTCATATGACGATATTTATTTTTAACTTTTAATTACGAATAAGGGCTCATGGATTTTGTCATATATGTTTTGTGGTGCTTTGACTTATTTTCAAACATATCATACTTCAGTTACTTCTTATTTCTTCACCTTACAAGTTCATTCTGTACATCTAATATTCTAGACTATATGATTTAATGGGCCTCTTCATTTTGAACTGCAGGGAAGAGTTAGTGTGTCAGATATGATAGGATCAGAACTGATCACATCAAAAACCGATGGTAAGTTCAATTTTGCATCATTCTTCAATTCGAACAGCTTGCTTGATTTTGCAGCCACATGGTACCTAATGGTCGTTGGATTTCGGAACTGGACAGTTGTTATATACATATCAACATACATGTGTCTATGACATCATAAACCTTATTAGAACTGACATTGATCTTGCTTAATTTCGATCTATTATTTATCCAAAAGTACGAGTCTTCCTTTATGCCATCCACCACTTTTTGTACCAGGATCCACCTTTCGTTGAAGACTTTATCATTTCTGCTAAGCCAAATACTCCACATACTTTTAAGGTAAACCATGTTGACCATCTACATCCAAGTTTTGAGCCCGGCTGTTTTTTGACAGAAGTCATGTCTCTCGGCATATCAATTCTCAGCCACGAACAGATATTCCACCAGACACCTTGGGCTACAAGACATGACACAAATTTGTTGTGAAGAACTTGGAAAACATCTAAACATTCAAGTCATGGTAACCACCGGTGGGACCAGCTTAAAAGATGATATCGTGCGTTTATATCATGATATCTTTGTTATTTCTTCCTGTTGCATCTTTTTACACGTATCGCAGTTTTCTTCTTCTTGCAGGAAAAAATAAAGTCAGCTACCGACGATGGGCCTGCCTCGGTTTCATCGAAAGATCATGATGCAGCATCGCGTGTTAACGATAAGAAACAAAAGCAATCTAACAAGAAGCGAAAATGGACAGGATGAATTAACCAGGTTTTTTGGACCTGAAGCTGTTTCGAAACTCGATGCACATCTTCAATCTCGAACGAACGAAGGTGAAAGTTGATATCATGACAACAAGTTACTTATTAAGCTTATACAATTAGGTCAACTACCATTTCCGAGTTATCAAAAGGAATCGACTTTAGGATCTGATTAAGGAAGTGCAGCACTCTTATACACTCCACAACCAAGGTTATTGTGACATTGTAAGATCTTTAATATATATCTCATTCATGCATATTCTATTCTTTGAGTGCATATCATAGTAGAGTTCTTCAGTAGCCATTAACATCATTTCAACATATGGTTCTTTGCTTAACAATACTATTTTTCACAATATCAAACAGATTTTTAAGTGTATTTGTAGATCTCATCATTGCGGTAGGCGGAAGTTTCAGTATAATTTTTTTATATGTTTTAACGACGTCCTGAACTTTGTACCGATTGAAAGTGTTGTGTTAATCGGGATTGTTCACGAGTCAAAAAGGTTCACGGGGCAGCTGGTTGAACGGGCCACTTGGGTTTAGGGGTGTGAATTTCTGACAAGGCCCGAAAACCCGACATGAACCTAACACGAAATTCACGGGTTTAGGTTTAGTCTAAACGGGTTCGGGTCAGTTTTAGCTTGAACCCGCGAACCCGTTTAGGTTAACGGGTCGGGTTCGGGCCAACCTGGTCGGGTTGGTAGGTTGACCCGTTTAACACATTTATACTATATTATATTTTTTTACAATATATTTTACGTCATAAATTAAATGGGGTGTGTATTTTATGCCATGATTATAACTTAAAAAGAGAAATTAACATACATTTTATACTTTAAATATGATATTATTATCCAGATTTGGCACTAAGGTCAAAGTTTTCAGAGATCATTATAGGACTCGACAAAATAGCTGGAATTTGCACGAAACACGGATGGTGGATATAGGTTGCTGATGTTTCTGCGGTTAGACGGCGTGCTGATGCACTGATGTTATCTGGTGAGACAGCGATGGGATCGTACGGCCAGAAGGCTAAATCTGTTCTATGAATGACTATCATCTGAATGGAGCTATGAGGCCGCGAGGTGAACCAATAAAGTTTCCTTAAATTGGTTAGTCATTGCCGGATCAAATAGCCGAACGGATCTGCAGTTGTGCATGACAAATGGGTACTATGCCTTTCATGATTTTATATCTCTATCTGCAGTAGTGTTTGAGGCAATGTTTTTTTAGGTGGTAACTCAAACACATTATTGTTCGTGCAAATTAGTCCCTCAGAACATATTAAAGTATGTTGTTTTATTAGCTCTTTAGGTGGTGACTCGAATAATTAATGGTCATGCAAATTAGTCCCACAAAGCATGCCTTAAGCGAGACTTTGACTTCATTATTACAGTGTCAAATGTTTTATTAGCTCTATTGCTTGGTTCACTTTGGTTGATAAACACTTTTAGTCAAATCTTTTCAAAACGATCATTGCGTAAATATGATTACGAAAACCACATTATTACAGTGTTATGGTGAGTTTTTATGAGTTCGACTAGGTGTCAAAACGTGCAATATGGAATTTTAAAAAAGAAAACTTAAAGGGTGCCATCCTTTTTAATATTCTTGAAGGTGGGGGACTTTGGTCTAGCAAGGTGGCAGCTTGATGGTGACACTAGAGAAGATATAAGAGTAACAGGAAAGGTTGGATTCCATCTAAGATCAGCCCCAAATCGGAACCCAACGGCTACAAGTGTTCATGTCACTACAAATGAGCAGACTCTCACTAATGTCGATAACCACATAGTTCTCTAGGATCACGAATGACCACATGATTGACGAATTAGCGGCATAACATTCACCAACAGATTTTCCGTAAAATATATAAAAAGTAATTTTTGTTTTGTTTTTTTTTTATGTTCAAGAGACGAGACGGAACAAAAAAAGACGTATAAAAGATGGGACAAAAAAGATATGTTACGCATTTTGTCTTTCCCATCCCCCTCACTTCTCTCTTTAACACTCCACCCTTTCCCTTTCAAAAACACATACAACACACCAGATATTATTATTTTTTAGTGCGCGTACCTTCTATGGTAAATCTACAAGTGAACGAGAAGATAACTAACAGAGCTCGACACACAAGAAATATGTGACGTGTATGATGAGTTGTAACATATCACACGAATAACAAAACTAAAATACAATATATTACAAGATGATTGGCAAACTAATAGAAAACAAGTACCGTGTTGTAAATTGTTGTCACCGCCGCAACGCGCGGGTTTCCCACTAGCTTTTTTAAATAGTAAACACATACCACTTTCAATATAGACCCATTTACTAATCATTTTTTATGGTTTAGAATTTAGCCCACTTGGAATTAGGTTTATTAAGCTCAATACTGATTTGATCTTTTTTAAATAATAACAAAACATAACAGAAGGACACATTTTTTCAATCTAGAACAGGGTACGTGAATTCTCAGAGACGCCTCTGCCAAGGGGGTTCCCGGGAACCCCCAAAACACCCCTGGATCCGTTCCTGAGTTCAACCAATATTTCATCTTGATTGATATTAGGGAACAGATTGAATTAATTCAGTTGACTTGTATCGAAATCGGATATGAATAAGAACAATAAAACACATTGAAGTTATTGTAGAATCGTTGAGCATTAAGCATTTCTTTTCACAAATGAAAAGGGGAGAATATACTACACTCTACAATTTAAAACCTCTTAGTTCATATGAACTATTGAAAAACAATTTGTGTATATATATAAATAAATAGAGGCCATAAATCTTAAGTATTTAGGCATTTAAAGTGATTTTGGTTCATCTTTGGGGGGAAAGTGAAAATAGACTGTCAGTCATGTATGCAGCACTCACTAAAAGTAGCATCTGGTTCTTATCTATGCAAATTATTGAAGTATTTTCTTTGTATTCTTAGCAGAATAAATAGTTATTGTTAGTGATATGAGACAAAAGTTCAAACTCGACTTGTTTAAGTTAAGGGTTTATGAGTTTTGTATGTTTTAAGTTTATGTCTAAAACTTAAGTTTTGCTTGTTTATTAATTATTAATTATTTTTTATATTTTCTTTATTTATAACTATAACATATATAATATAGCTTTTTAAGCATATTCATATAATTGTAATGTAATTATATATCATATAAATAATAACTTCATTTAGGCTAGGGAACATAATCAATCTGGTTGTATGAAGCTTGGCTTGTGCTTAAGCTCGATATAATTAAACGAGCTTCATCTTAGGCTAGATGTTGTTTAAGCTTGGCTCGATTCAATCATTTAATAAGGCGATCTTGAGTATCTCATGATCGGGTTGACTTGTTTATACCCTTTTAAATATAGTGTCAAAATGCGCATAGGAAAATGTGGTGTCGGAAATGCGTAGAAAAAAATATATGGCAAAAACGCTTAGGAAAATAAATTGTGTCGGAAATGCGTAAAAGATATAGTTTTTCACAACAGACCTAATAACAAATCAATTTTGTCTGAAAAGTGTCGGTACATTGTTGTTTCCTATGCATTTCCGACGAATTAATTAGCCGTATTAAACGGCCAGTTTTCTAGCAGTGTTTGTTTTCTATACACAGCTCTTATTGGTATATACGGTGAGCAGAAAACTGAAATAACCGAAAAATCCGAATGGAAAAACCGAATCGAAACAAAAATCGACGGTTCGGTTTTTGGATTTTTAAAAACCGAAAAGATCGGACAACCATTTCCAATAACCGAATCGATAAGTTACAATAGTAGCCAAATCCATATATTTTTAGAGTAAATTGCTAAAATCGTCCTTGAGGTTTGGGCACGTTTGCCATTTTCGTCCAAAATGACACTTTTGTACCAAATTGCCCCCAAGGTGGCAAGGTTTGTAACTTTTTGCCATTTTCATCCAAACCACTAACTTAGTTTATTTTTTCTGTTAAGTTGAGGATATTTGGATGAAACTGGGCAAATATAAAACCACAGGGACGATTTTGGCAACTTACTCAAACCCTTTTTGATTTCTTTTATTTAATTATTTTTGTTACATATATAATAAAAAAGAATATACATGGAGTTTTTAGAAAAAAAAAATTAATAGTTTTGTCACATAATTTTTATAAATTTTCAGCCAAATCACTAACTCAGTTTATTTTTTCTGTTAAGGTAAATGATGTTTTAAATTTTATAAATTAAGATAGAAATTAATTTACAGCTTCTTTATATAAATCAGTTTTATAAAGAGGAAACATCATTGGTGTGCAACACATAACAATCGATTACAACTTTTAGTATTTTTATCAGTTGTAGAGATAGAAAAAATTTGTAAAACGTTACATATTTTTTAAATGTGTTGAGCACCTAGGAAATATGTTGGTAGAAATAAAATATTTATTTAATTAAGATTATGAGGGTAACTAACAAATACTTATTATGAGTGACTTGAGTAAAGAAACTTTTGGTTCATAGCATTATAATTACAATTTGGTGTGTAATTTTAAGGTTTGGTAACGATACGTTGTTTGCTGGAGGGGGGGGGGGGGCACTGGTTTCTTTTTTCCTTAGGAGCGAATTTAAAAGAGTAGAAGATGAATTACAAACTTGGTACATATGATAAGATTTTTTTATTTCACCTTTTTCAATAAGGTCATCTAGCATTTTAGTTTTATAAATTTAGAGGTTTAAGTAGATTTTATTTTTATAAAACTGATCTATATAAAAAATTAGAAATTAATTTCTGTCTTAGTTTATAAACATCCTTCGCCTTAATAGAAAAATTAACTTAGTTAGTTGTTGGATGAAAATTTATAAAAATTATGTGACAAAGCTATTATTTTTTTCATATAAAAATTGCATGTATATTCTTTTTTATTTTATATGTAACAAAATTAATTAAATAAAAGAAATTTAAAAGAGTTTGAGTAAATTGCCAAAATCGTCCCTGTGGTTTTATATTTGCCAGTTTCATCCAAATATCCTCAACTTAACAGAAAAAATAAACTAAGTTAGTGGTTTGAATGAAAATGGCAAAAAGTTACAAACGTTGGGGGCAATTTGGAACAAAAGTGTCATTTTGGACAAAATGGCAAACCTGCCCAAACCTCAGGGACGATTTTGGCAATTAACTCTATATTTTTATGTTTAAGTTTAAGTTGTTTAAGTGTTTAACCCATGCAACTAAAAATTATTAATTTTATTCTTGATTGTTAAATATTTATAATAAGAAAATTAACATGTTTATTTATCATTGAAATTATTTATCCATTGTTTATAAGAAAATAACAAAAGTTTTTATAGAAATTAAATGATTTTCAAAGTATTTTAAAGAAAACATCTTAATAAAAACTTTGAAAAAACACTAAAATAAATTAGAAGGTTAGATTCATGTGAACAATATTCATTAAAATGACTAAATATATTAACTTAAATGTAAATATTTAAGAAAGGTTCTTAAACTCTGAATTATTACGTAATTTATTTCAAAAACCGAAAAATCGAACTGAACCGAACCTTTACTAAAACCGAAACAAAAAAAAACTATAACCGAACGGTTTTCAAAAACCGAAAACCAAACTTTCGGATACGGTTATGGTTTTGGTTTTACCCCAAAACCGAACCGAACCGTACACGCACATATAATGGCATCTATTAATGGGCACTTTTGAATTGTGTTTAGTATTTTATCATTAATGGGCACTTTTGAATTGTGTTCAAGTATTTTTTGGGTTAACATTTGGCAGGAAATGCTTGGATGGTGGTCCGTTATATCGGTCCCTTTGAAGTTCTATCCAATCTTGAGCATATATCAAATGTTTTCTTGACAATTATGATTCATATTCCGGTATGGACCGAAGGTTACAAAATTATTGATGCCCGCATACATGTGTACGTTCTTGGTGTGTTAATTATGTAAGAATGAGTGTTCAATATATTTAAAAAAAAATCAGTGGTTCATTAACTTCATGTATTCTAAGATCTTACACCATACACAAAAGGAAAAAAAACAAAATACTGGTTGAAGGGAGAATAAAAAACATGCCAAAGAGTTTTGGGGATTCATAGCTTCAATGTAGAATGATATAAAAAAAATACTTGCATCATTTATACTTTTTGTTAGAATTGAAACCATAAATCATAAAGGGAATTCATGCAAAAAAGAGGATAGTTTATAGATTTAAAATAAACACAAGAACTTGCATAATATATTTGTGGAAATTCATAAATTTCATGCAAAAAAGCTTGGTTACACCATATATTGTGTAAAAAAAAAATCATTAATCTTTGAAGCAAAACACAAAATATTGATTAATAACTATGAGAGAGAGAGAGAGAGAGAGAGAGAGTTAGAGATGCATGGCAATTGAACATACAAAAGACTTGAACGTACGGTTCCATAAACTTCATGTAAGAAGAGGTTACACCGAACATAAAGTCATAGACTATCATCTTCAAAGCAAAAAAAAAAAACAAGAACACTACTTAAAAAAAGAAAAGAAACATTAAAAAACAAAGAGAGAAAAATGTTTTTTTTAAGATGGTTGTTGAAGCAAAGGGTTGTCTTCCTCAGATTCATTTGCATCCTGAAAAAATTAGGAAAATAAAATCTTTATACATTAATCAGAAAAAAAAACTACCAAAACACATATAATTTTTAGAAATGAAAAGTAGCTTAATTTATAATTACCTTAATTACTCCTTGATGCTTTGCATTTATAGCATTCCATCCTGCTAGCATAATTGTGCACCCCACAACCTAATCTACTTCAGATCAAACTAGATTAAGTAACATTTCACAAAAAAAAAAAAAATGATCTATTGATTTATTTCACTTGTGAATCTTATATATCTATACCTATTGCAAATCCAATCTCCGGTTTTCCAGCCCGGAACAGCGCTAGCATCATAGCCGTAACATGTTGCGGTTGAAGCAGCCATCATAGCACTATAATCTCTAGCCGCACCACATCTATAACATGCGGTCCTGCTAGCGTAATTATGTGACCCACAGTTGAATGTAGCACAGTACCAATCGCCTGCTAAGACTTCCGTTCTATTCACGTAAGATGAAACCTCGTCAGGGGTGGCGAATTTGGGACAATGACATCTTTGACACGAGTCGCGTTTCTTGAAGTTCAAATGTTGACATGCAGCACACATCCAATCTCCACTGCTCATTCTCTCTTGTTTTAAGTTTTAGAACCTGTAAAAAATAAACAAACAAAATGAACATGAGTCACATTTCATTTCCTTAAAAACCCTTGAATATATCAATCCCTAAAGAAAGTACTAACCTTGAGAATTTGTTGATCTTGTAATGAAGGAGTGAAACAAAATAGCAAAAACAAAAGAGAGATGATATGACAATGTTTGTGTTGGTGATTTTCTTGATTGAAACTTGAAGGTTATATATAGTTGCCAAAAGATTCTAAAGCATGGGACCCATGTCAAAATGGAAGTAGCAGGATTTTTCTCCAAGACATTTTTGGTAGTAAATTTTCATATGGTCTCCATGGAATGAGATTCCAAAAGTTGACAAGTCCCATTTTGGTTCAGATAGACCTTCTAATAAGTGTTATCTTGGTGCAGATAAGCCTTCCCATCTGTGAAGAAAAATCATCCATACAAGCAAAATCTAATCATGATTATTTGTTAAATATAATTAAACCTAGCTTATGTGAGAGAATATCTATAATTAAGTTCTCATTATATATGTTAATTTGTATTTAGCTTCCATATATAAGTTAACAATAATAAAACTCACATATAGTATAAAGCTGAAGGGGTATGGTCCTAAATTCTGCGCCGGCCACATGAGCTAACCTCAGGTCGCGTGCGAGACCATATCCAAAATAAACCAAAGTGTTGGCTTCTTCGACCTCGCGCCGACTACATGGGTGTGCCTCAGCCGCGCGCGATGTCAGTCCCAAGAGAGAACCAATTCTGACACTTAATTCCTTTGACAAAAGACCTAGCTTCCTTGATCTTGCGCCGACTACATGGGTGTATCCAAGTCGCGCGAGGAAAAGATGCGCTGGGCAACATCAGACAACTACAGAAAGTACGAGTGGCAGAGCAGTGGGACAATAGGCGCTCAACATGTTGTATTCTATCATGCTGCACGATGAGCAATAATGCAGGAGACATGAAGTACACAAGGACACATACGTGGCACCAATCCGCTTGCGCCGACCACTGCTCCACGATCTCCACCTAACTGCTGATGACAGACCAGACAACAGGGACAATCGTCAGGACACGTGGATCCATTCAGCGTGCGCCAGATACCCTCTCTCCTGGAATCACTAAAGGTCGTGACAGGGGAGGCAAAACGGATATTCCTTTTTGTTGACCTCAGGCCCAAGGCCCATCAGCCTATCTCCTTCACAATTCACCTCAGCTATAAATAGAGAACTTCACCTCCAGGTTTAATGATCACTCTCTTGCTCTCTCACTTAATACATACACTTTTATCCTCAAAGCAAGTTCTTATTCTCACGACGGAGGGTGGTTACAAGGGGAACCCCCCTCCCTATTCTTCTCCTTGTAACGAGCTTCACGGTGTGTTTGCATGATCAACGTAGCTGTTCATCGAGTTCAGAAGAAGATTAACCTTATTTGGACGAGACACAAACCACAACCCAATCACCATATTAACTTGGTGTTTCTTCAAAAGCCTGGTTGAAAAAACACCTTAGATACAATCTATATGTTTTATACCAAGGCCCTTTGTTATTAATAGTTTGACCTAAAATCAAGGGCACACAAGAAAAAAAAATCCAAGTGGGGCCAACGTTTCGAGGTATATGTCACTACTTAAAAAATAGTATAACGGGTGACATACTAAAAATGAATATCATTTCTAGAAAAATGGATTTTTTTTCAAAATATATCATATACTTTTATTTCTAGAAATTTTAAATAAATCCAATATTGTTACTTTTCAATAAAAATTTTGATGGACAATTAACGAATGACCATAATCCGTCATAAACCGATGCTAAACTGCTATTGGTATTCGGTTGGTAAATGGTCAACAATAATATGTAGGAAAATGTGCCTCAGCCCCAACGCTAGCATAATTGTCGATATTCTGTCGGGGATCATGTTTGTCTCACATCCCTCGATAAAATTCGTAGGTAAATCATTGATGAATTCATTAACCATGTCATGTTTTCTGACAGAGTATCACCGCCGAAGCTCCCTTTCACCACATGATTTTTTGATAGATACCCCATTGCTAAAAGTCCTGTGTTTTGTTTGATATATTGATCCTCATGTTGATTTATTTATAGGTTAAGCCATAAATTGAAACTAATCAATTGTAGTGTTTTATCCAAAAATGAACTCACTATAGTGTCATTTAAACCTGAAAATCTTAATTTTCTTGATATTTTTAACGAGCCTATAGGATTTGTCATGTAAAACACATAACCTTGAAAAAAATTGAACTATGATATGTTATATTTAAATCGAAGTATGTATAAAGTTTAATGAATGTTTCTATAGTTGTTGATTATTTTAATGTAATCAAATCAAAAAGGAAAAAAAAGTAATCGTTACTTAAGAGTTAAGAGTATGAAGCAATAAGGCTGGGTGGTGTGGTCTCACGTCCCTAGGGGCTTTATCATGCCACGTAAGCGCTACGTAGGCAACATATAAGCGGGAGGCTTTATCGCTAACTTGCACGGTGTGGAATAACGCCCCCCTATAAAGCCCCTTTTAACTATACTAAAAAAAGAAAAAAAAAATAAAAACAAAATCTAATTGGTTGATGCAATTTGGACCCCATTGCTTTCTTCAGGGCCGGCCCGTAAGGCTTATCAACCTAGGCTAAGGCCTAGGGCCACCAAAAAACAAGGGTCTCCAATTTTATTTCCTTTCGTATATTAGACTTGTTTTTTGCCATTTAAACAACGTTTCTAGGCCCAAGATTTAGGATTTACACTAGGAGTCTGCATTGTCCACGCACACAACACATCAACCCTCGTTACTTGCGGTGTATTTTGAGTAACCAATGTGAAACTGATTGCGGATTGAGCGAAATTAGGGCCAAGATTAGGAAAAATCATCGCTATGGTTATTCAATGTCTCAAATCTCAATCTCAATTCCTTTATACCAATTAAATAGGGCACTGACTTTGTAGTTCGCTTAGGGCCTCCAAAACATTGGAACGGCTCTGCTTCCTCTCACGCCCGCTATTCCTTTGGCGGAGGCCAAGGATAGCGCCCCCATTGGTGGAGGCGGGGTGGTGTAGGGGCGCCATGGGACGCTAAAATGGGTGAGGTGGTAGGGGGCGTGAAACCACACCATGTGGTAAAACATATAACTTTCTTGATATTAACAACTTTTTATATAATTTTAATATAAAGAGAAGAACAAAAGATGATAAATAGAAAGGGAACAAACTAAAATGATCAGGAATGTATAAAAAATTAGAGGTTTGCAAAGATAGGGCTAATAACTCATAATCTTTTAACATCTGAGCCCCCAACGTGTTTTTTCTAACCCTTTTGGCCTGACGTCTTTTTTTCTAACCCTTTTAACATCTCGAACGTTTCGCATTTCAGTTTTTTCCATCGCGTTCGGACTTTTTGTCATCCCTACTCACTTTAAGGAATTGATTACAGCAATGAGTTTTAAGTTTGTTTCTTTTTAGTATAAAGTTACTTTGGGTTTCAGATTACGGTTCATTGTTTGATTTGAGGAGACGAATGTGAATTTTAAAAAAGTTCTTGATGCAATTTGGCTTTTTATAACTGACAAGAGTCGAGTTATCTGAGTGACAAGAGTCATAAATCCTCAATCCATGTCTATATATGCTATATTAACTCTTACATAAGAATGTGACAAGAGGTGGTAGTGTAGCAATGTAAGATTAAATATATTATGTATTAATATTTAATCTATAGCCATTATAATCATTTACATAATATAGATCAAAATATATAATAACCTATTAAATAATTAGTTGGTAATTGTTGATGAACCATATTACCCTTATTAACTAATTAGGTTTCCTCCTTGGTGCTTATATAAGGAGAATTATGTGGAGGTTAAGGGGTTACTCAGTTACACAATTAGACACACCCCATTAGTCATAACATCATCATCGACCTCCTCTCTTAAGCCGATACCCCTTTTCGGTTTTCTAAGTCCCCATCATCAGTCAGCACCCTAAGGAGGAACCAGATCACGATGACAAGCATGTCAAACTCCATTACTGGATTCTCCAACGCACTGTCTGCTGTAACAGGTATGTTTTAATGTTTTCCTTCATGAATAAACAGAACTGATACAACAAGCAAAAGAACATTTTTTACAAGATAAAAATTCCAAGAATGCTTCTGTTTGCATGATTCCTTTTGCATTATTTGAACAAAAAGGCTTTTATGATATTCTCCCTTACTATCTCCACTTTTAGTAATATATTATGTGTACCATTAATGTTAATTAAGTTATAACTAAGTGAGATGTACATGATACATCCCCCATTGGTTTCTACTCATTAGATGGCATGGACATGCATCTATCATATATCTTCATACATTGTACTAATATATATATATATATACACAAAACCTTTAGTGTGTGGGTACATATATTTATACAAATTAAAATTACTTATGGTAGTTATTTGATTATAATAAGCTTTATGTCCCCCCCTTCCATATTGAGAATAAGTTCCTTATGCATGGAACAAAATGTGCCAATTCAAAATTATTTTATTCTTTGCCTACGATTACTTTTGTGGCAATAATTCAAATCCCCACTTAAAGATTCAGTCTCCCATCACTTTATCTATTTAAATTATATATGAAATTGTATACAATTGTAAGTGTTTGCACACACATACCTTATTAGCGGAGTTACTAATTCAAGATAGTTAATAAATACTACTTTGAATGTTAGATAAACATAAGGGTATACGGGACACTTCTCGGGGAGGCATGCGGTGACTCAAGTCCCCGAGCGGGAACACCGCCGCCATCACCGCGGGGATGCAATTCGGTGAATGGGATCGGTGTGTATTCACCGATGAGGGATGTTGGGAATGATAATAAGAGATAAAAAGATAATCGAAAAGAACTGAACTTTATTGATTTTATTTCTTGTATCAAAACATAAAAAACAAGCCTTTATTTATAGGCTTTACAAGAACAAATAAAAAGGAAATACTTAAATATGGAGATGATCTTAGGATCCTTTATTTTTCCTGAATTGTTTTTTTCTTTTTCTAACACTCCCCCTCAAGTTAAATTGTGGGATTGCCACGATTCAACTTGGATTGATTTTGGGTCTTGATTATGTTTGGTTTTTGGTTTGGCTACCGTCTCCTTGACATGGTAGTTTGAGCTATTGAGTTACCGCCTTTAGACATGGTAACTTTTGGTTTGATTGAGGTTACCGTCTTCTTGACATGACACCCTATTTTGGGTTTTGGTTTCCCCTCAAGTTGAAAAAAATTCAACTTGGCTATTTGGGTCTTGGCATTGGTTTTTGAAAAAAGGTTCTGTCTTGTTTTGAGAATTTGGGTTTTGGATTTTTTTTTTTTTATGATTTTTTGAGCTTTGATTTTTTTGAGCTTTGACGATTTGACTTGAATTGGTTTTGATTTTTTTTTGAGCGGATACGTTGATGCTCTTTTTAATATTTTCTTTTATTTAAAAAAGAGAGCCAGATAATTATACCCATCATCCGGAAACCCTAACTCCAATATCTCTCTCCTCACATCATCAGGCAACGAGGATCCACCCGCCGTCATCTGCTTCTCAAACCCCCGATCCTGACCGCCGGATTCATCATCGCTGTAATCTTCAGGAGCATCATCGAATATTCCGTTGTTATCATCGTCGAAAAAGGGTTTATCTGAGTTGCCGTCAACCCTGACGAACACTCGGTCGCCGGAGGGGTCTTCGGAGTAATTTGGGCCGGAGGAATTGCGTGAGACTAACTGGAAAGTTGCGGCTTTCTTCTTGTCGATGAACTTCTTCTTCTTCCCCATTGTTAATGAATTTGATCGATTTGCAGGTGTGTTGTGTAACGACTGGAAATAGATTTTTTAGGGTTTTAGGGCAATATATTGGGCCGATGTGAAACTATGAAGAAGGGACAACAAAGAAACAGAGAAATCACATATTTGAAAGGTTTGGTCGAATGGTTTTGGTTTTTGGTTGGAGATTTGATATTCCAAAGTTTAGATGAACAGATCATCCACGGATCAAAAACTCTGCTCTGATACCATGTTGGGAATGATAATCAGAGATAAAAAGATAATCGAAAAGAACTGAACTTTATTGATTTTATTTCTTGTATCAAAACATAAAAAACAAGCATTTATTTATAGGCTTTACAAGAACAAATAAAAAGGAAATACTTAAATATGGAGATGATCTTAGGATCCTTTATTTTTCCTGAATTATTTTTTTCTTTTTCTAACAAGGGAATCAAAGTTTAAACGGCTATACAGCCGTTATACATTAAATTTTTTTTTCCTAACCCCTATAAATACTACCTCTTTAATCTTTTTATTTTTCAAACCCAAAACAACTCTCACCCATTCAACTCATCTAATTTTTTTAACCAATCTTTAAAAAAAATGGATTCCAAGTTCCCGTTTTTTTCTCCCCTGCCCGACTTTCCTAACGATGAAGATTCATCGTCAAGCGATGGTAGTTTAATTTTCTTCCAAAATCTCATCCAACAAGCGGAGCTACTAGACACGGCATCGTCTAGTAAAAAAAAAATTGTCCGTCGAGATCGTGTGGGAGGCCACGAAACACTCATGGCCGATTATTTTGTCGAAAATCCAAAATTTAATGCCGATATTTTTCGTCAGAGGTTTCGTATGTCCAAGTCTTTGTTCCTAAAAATTGTTAGTGAGGTGAAAGCGAATAACGAGTGGTTTCAAGAGGGCTTGGACGGGAGAATGAAGAAAAGTTTCACCCACCCTTGTGAAATAATTCTGAAAATCAGAATATAGTGATATGGAGGACCATAAAATGGTCACTAAAAGGTTCCCACTTATTGGTCAATATTTTGGTGACATGTAAAGCTTAAATAAATAAGTTGATTCCACGCGGGAAACTTAGATGCTTTGTTGTCAACATAGGATTGGATAACAAGGAATCCTAGTCATCAACCTTTGGACAAGAGAATATTCCAACACATGAACGAGTTCGAAAGAATAATGGACTCATTGGCCCCACAATAATAATTCAAGAATCTATATGCTATGCGGCAAATAGCCGCTGTTTTTTGATATGGAATATTCCTTATATTTCTTTTTAATTAGTTATATCTTATGTTGTGTATATAGAAACTAGAAGTGTTTCATGCACAATTTGTATGCTAGGTGTGTCACGTTATTATGTGTATTAATCGCATATTTTTTGCCTTTTCTAAAATGATATAAGAATATAATAATTAGGATCAAATGCAACAAGATGCAATTTGTAACAAGTAGTTTTGTTGGTTGAATAATTGGTCACCTTTTATTCATGAAATGAGTTGGATTGCTATTAGTTTGGATACGACAAAATCTATTTGGAAGTACATTCAAGCTAATAAATACATTGTGTTAGAATTGAAAAATTCTATGTCTATGGCTTGTATCTTTAATATTTTCTTATTAGTTACATGTGTCTACTATTTAGACAGAATACCGTCACCCACTACCAAAAGCCAATTTTTCCATAAGAAATTAGGAGGTCGGGGTGAAACCCTAATGTCGCAACCCCCGCCCCCTTATCTGTCCCGGGAACGGGCAGCCGTGAACATTCGTTTGTGGTGGTATCAGTTATTAATTATTAATTTGGCAACGGAAATTACATCAGGACCGTAGTTAGGAAATATTTATCAGAGTAAAACCACCATATTTTATATTAATAACCACATGGGTAAAACCCAAGTTTCTTATTACAATATAGGGATAAACCCTATTTTATTGTATTTTAAAACATCGTCTTTTTGGTAACTTTTATAGCTACATTTTTCTAAGCCGTCAATGCTCTCCAGCTGGCTTTTTACTAATTGGCTGTCACATTGTGTTGCCTGAAACGCGTTTTAACAACATTTGTCAGTGGGAAATACTGGTGAGTGAATCCCAGTTTAATCAAGAAACATTTTACCAATTAACACAGTATTGAGAGCGATCACATTGTTTATTTCTACACAATTACTCATTCAGTACTGTCAATCCTGACTGGTGGGTCATATTACACATTGGCTAACCCGTCGTCCAATGGTAACGTGTTCCACATTTTGTATACAAAACCCCAACATACCGGCAGTAATTGAAGAACTACAAAGACTCAATCACTGCTTAATCATATTGTAAAGCATTTAAGGTTTTGTAAAACAGTTCACAAAAAGGTTTACAAAAAAGCGGATAAACTCACATTGCTGTTTTAGACTTCTTCTAGGGTTTCCTGGTGTTAATCTATAATTTACACAAATGTATATATGTTAGTATAATAACCCTTTATTTATATTAACGATACCCTCCCCGAGACGGTATTCCAACAACTACGTCGGGCAGAACCACGACAGTTGTTACGGAACCCTGGATCAATCAGGCAGCGTATCTAATACGTAACTGGGGTTATAATACTTACAACGGAGCAGAACCTCGCTAATTAGGGGGATATAATACCCGTATATTATGCCTATTACTTCAGAATTCGCTTAGAAAGAAAAGAAATGAGCGAGTAGACTGAAGATCCGATGCATGCTATTTATAGGGCTGAAAAACGGGTTTCTCGCGGCCTGCGTAAGATTAGGCCAAGGTCTACGCGGCCCGCGTCGTAGGGGGGTTAGGTTGTAGCTGATCCGGGTCATGACTAGGTTCAACACGCGTTATGACACGTGTCATCACGGGGGTTCGCCTGACCTTTAAGTTGTCGCGGCCCGCGTAAGTTCAAGAGAAGGCTTACGCGCCCCGCGTAAACTTAATTTTTCTTGTTTTTTTATTATTTTTAATGACATTTCATATTTTGGACTCGGTTTTCACATACGGGGTGTATTTTAAGACATATAGGGGTATTTTAAAATATATTAGGGTATCAGAAAATTTTTAGGAGGGTTGTTATATCCTCCCCACCTTGCTTTAGAACTCGTCCTTGAGATCTACTGGAATAAGTGTGGATATTTCCTTTGCATTTCTGATTCAAGCTCTCATGTGTATTCCGGTCCTCTTTTGGAGTCCCACTTCACTTTGACCAGAACTAGTCTCTTGTGCTTGAGGTTCTTGACTTTCTTGTCCTCAATCTGTAGAGGCCTCTCTATAAATTTTAACTGTTCATTTACCTCTATATCTTCAAGAGGTACTATCAGTGATTCATCAGCTAAGCATTTCTTGAGATTAGATACATGAAATACATCATGTATCCCTGCCATTTCCTCTGGCAGTTGTAGTTGATAAGCTACAGGTCCTATTCGTCTAATAATCTTAAAAGGTCCAACATACCTGGGGCTTAGCTTTCCCCTTTTTATGAATCTTACTACTCCTTTCCAAGGAGAGACTTTCAATAATACTTTATCTCCTACTTGAAATTCCAATGGTTTTCGTCTGTTATTAGCATAACTCTTCTGTCGATCACGTGCTGCTTTCAGTCGTTCCCTGACTTGAATGATTTTGTCTGTTGTTTCTTGTGCTATCTCAGGTCCAGATAGTTGCTTTTCCCCAATTTCTGCCCAACAGACTGGAGTTCGGCACTTTCGTCCATAAAGTGCTTCGAATGGTGCAGCATTGATACTTGTGTGATAACTGTTATTATAAGAAAATTCTATCAATGGTAAGTGATAGTCCCAATTACCTCCGAAATCAATTACACAAGCTCTAAGCATGTCCTCCATTGTCTGAATTGTCCTTTCGCTTTGTCCGTCTGTTTGAGGATGATAAGCTGTGCTTAGATTTAACTTAGTTCCCATTGCTTTTTGGAATCTTGTCCAAAAATGAGAGGTAAAACGACTATCTCTGTCAGAAACAATTGATAGAGGAATTCCATGTAAGGAAACTAATTCATTAACATACAATTTAGCTAATTGTTCCATACTGAAAGTTTCCTTCATTGATAGGAAATGAGCTGACTTGGTTAGTCTATCTACAATCACCCAGATTGTATCATTACCTTTCTTTGTTTTGGGTAATTTAGTAACAAAGTCCATTGTTATCAATTCCCATTTCCAAACAGGCATTTCTAACTGTTGCAATAAACCTGAAGGTTTCTGATGTTCAGCTTTGACTTGTGAACAAGTTAAACACTTAGAAACATAGGCTGCTATGTCCTTTTTCATTCCTATCCACCAGAAATTCTTACTTAAATCCTGGTACATTTTATCGCTTCCTGGATGCATCGTATACTTATATTTATGGGCTTCTTCTAATATGCGATGACGCAGGTTTCCTAATTTAGGTACCCATATTCTTTTCTTATGGAATCTCCAAATTCCATCTGTTCCTTGTTCTAATTCTTTGATCATTCCTTTTAGTTTTTCAGTATCATCCTTGATTACTGATTCTTGTGCTTTTCTAATCTGTTCATTTAAATCTATTTGTAGATTCAATTGAAGAGAACATACTCTTTTTTGGCTGTTCGTGATATTTTCGGCTTAAAGCATCAGCAACTACATTTGCTTTTCCTGCATGATACTGAATATCACAATCATAATCACTAAGCATCTCCATCCAGAGTCTTTGTCTCATATTTAATTCCTTTTGCCCGAAGACATACCTTAAACTTTTATGATCGGTGAAAACAGTAAACTTACTACCGTACAGGTAATCTCTCCAAATCTTAAGAGCGAAAATTATAGCTCCAAATTCTAAATCATGAGTGGAATAATTTTCTTCATGATTCTTAAGTTGTCTGGATGCATAAGCTATAACCTTTTGACGTTGCATCAATACACATCCATAACCTATTTTAGAAGCGTCACAATAGATTACAAAATCTTCAGTTCCTTCTGGTAATGCTAGTAATGGTGCATGGGTTAATCTTTGCTTAAGGATTCTAAAGGCTTCTTTTTGTTTTGGTTCCCATTCAAACTTAACAGATTTACAAGTTAGCTTAGTTAAGGGAATGGCTATTCTAGAAAAATCTTGAATAAATCTTCTATAATAACCGGCTAGTCCTAAGAAACTTCTAACCTCGGTTGGTGACTCAGGGGTTTTCCATTTGGTTATTGCCTCGATCTTGGTGGGATCCACATGAATTCCTTCATGATTAACTAGATGTCCGAGAAATTGTACCTGTTCTAACCAAAACTCGCACTTTGAAAACTTAGCATAAAGCTTTTCTTTTCTTAATAAACTTAAAAGTGCGTGCAAATGCTTTGCATGTTCCTCTTTACTCTTAGAGTAAATGAGAATATCATCTATAAAGACAATTATTAATTTATCCAAATATGGCTTACATATTCGGTTCATCATGTCCATGAATGCAGCTGGGGCATTGGTTAAACCAAATGGCATGACAGTAAATTCATAATAGCCATACCTTGTTCTGAAGGCGGTCTTAGGAATGTCCTCTTCCTGTACCTTTAATTGATGATATCCTGACCTTAAATCGATTTTAGAGAAAAATCATGCTCCTTGCAATTGATCAAACAGATCATCAATTCTTGGTAATGGATACCGATTCTTAATTGTGACTTTGTTCAATTCACGGTAGTCAATGCACATACGCATTGATCCGTCTTTCTTCTTAACGAATAAAATCGGCGCTCCCCAGGGTGATGAACTGGGCTGTATGAATCCTTTCTCTAGCAATTCATCTAATTGTTTCTTTAGTTCTTGCATTTCTGCAGGTGCCAAACGGTAATGTGTTTTGGCAATTGGTGTTGTTCCTGGTATTAAATAGATTCTGAATTCAACTTCTCTATCTGGAGGTTGCCCTGGTAATTCTTTTGGAAATATATATGAAAACTGGGATACTACTGGAATATCCTTTAATTCTTTTCCTTTAGTGTTAGTGATTATACAAATCAAATACACTAATGATCCTTTTCTTATGTAACTTGCTGTTTTCATCACAGAGATTAATTTAGTGGATCTAGAGGTTTTATATCCTTTAATTGTGATCTTTTCACCCTTTGGTAAATTTACTTGTATCGACTTTTGATCACACAAAATACTGGCTTTATTGGCTATTAACCAATCCATTCCTAATACGAGATCAAATCCTGCCAAATTCATAGGGTAAAGGTTTGCAATAAATTTCTGATTTAGAATTTCTATTCTTGCTCTCTGCAAGATTTCAGAAATTTTAATGGTTTCCACATTTGCTGTCTCTACTAGACATTCTTGTGGAAGTTTAGTTAATGATTGATCGAGAAGTTTGCAAAATGAAGTATTAATAAAACTTTGGTTTGCACCAGAGTCAAATAATACTTTAGCAAAATATCATTAACTAAAAACGTACCAGTGATCATATCCGGGATCATCTTTGCTTCTTCTGCAGTCAGAACAAATTCTCTAGCATTTTTGGTATTCTTGTTATTCGTAGCTGGAGCTAACTTTGGACAGTTTAGCTTGATATGACCTTGTTCTCCGCAGTTGTAGCATATTCTGTTGTTAGCTTTCTTTCTGCAGTCTTCTTCCTTGTGTCCCGATATTTTGCAAAAGTTACAGTATATGGAGCATCTTTCTGAATGCTTCCTTTTGCAATTCTTACAGTAGGGTGCAGAGGTAGAGCCTACATTTTCCCATGGTTAGAATTTCCAGAACTAAATTCTTGTGTAAGCTTCTGGGTTAGGTTTCTTCTTTGATCCTCTTCTCGCATACGGACTAATTCATCTGTCAAGGTGTTGGCTAGTTCTAAAGCTTCTTCTATGGTTTGAGGTCTAGCTGCCTTGACTACATGCCTTATCTCCCCGATTAATCCCCAGATATAACGGGAGATTAATACTGGTTCAGGTGAAGCAAGGGTCGGCACTATTCTAGCATATTCAAAGAATAACTTAGTGTACCCCTTACTATCCACTCCAGTCATTCTAAGGTTTAAGAATTTGTTTGCTATCTGTTCTTTTTTATTAGGAGGGCAGAATTTCCTTTCTACCATGTTTTTAAACTCCTCCCATTCCATATTGTAAATTCTATCACTTCCTCTAGACTGAAGGATAGTATTCCACCATTCTAGTGCTGAATTCTTAAATAGATTAGAAGCAAACATTATCTTATCTTCTTCTGCGCACTTGCTTATTCTTAAGACTGCCTCAGTCTTTTCTATCCAACGTAGAGTTGCAATGGCCCCTTCGTTGCCCGAGAATTCCATTGGTTTACAAGACCAGAATTCCTTATAATAACAACCGTAAGACACGGTTCTCCTTCTTTTGGGAATGGGCACTTGAAGTACGGGTCCATTGTTTACGCTGTTTTCAGGTTCAGAGGGTCGCTTACTATCATGTCTACTCTTATTTTCTGCTTCCCTAACCGTTTGAAGAATATATGGCATTGCATCTATTATTCCTTGTCCTACTATGTGTTGGATGGCACTGTTATCCACTTGGTTTCCATTGTTGTTGTTTGGATTTGCGTTACCCGGGTTATTGTTACTCTGGTTATCATTATTTAGATTTTCGTGGTTTACTTCGTCGTTCATCTGAATTTTAAACATTTATCACATATTAATATCACAAGATAATTAATAGTTTAGGTAACAACCACACAACACACATCTTAACCAAAAGCGTCGAGCATTGCGACTTTACTCTTTCTATTATATAGTATGCGTCAACTACAAACTAAAACAGGAATTTAAAAATTACAACATTATTATGCATTACTAACCATAAAATGGTATATACTACAATATATTATTATTATTATATATATATAATATTTTTTTTCATACAAACATATTATATATTATTATATTATTATTATTATTACCAACTCCACTATCATTTTTCATGGATATGGATTTCCCCCGAAATCCATCCGACGCTCGTCATATTTCCAGACGAGTTGTTCTCATACATACCTCATCCTCTCACCACTCTCTAAGATTTCTTCTCCGAAAGTTCGGAGTTCTTGCAAATTCTCTGCACTCATTGGGGGTGCAGGTGCTGGTACTGGATCTGGATACTGTGGCATGGGATTCTCCTGAGGGTACGGATTCTCTAAAATCTCCCTAATGTATTCTTCATTGTCATAATAGAGATCTAGAGGGTCCAGACATGGATACGCTGCTATGTTTGGCAAGGTTTCGTCGTTTAGATGGTAGCGTACTAGCGTGGCACATAATCCCTAAGATCATCAAACCATGGGTCATAATTTGGGTCTAAGGGATTAGGGGCTGGTATCCTAGGTATCTCCTCAAGATTGAAATCATGCATTTCTACCTCCATTGGCTGAGTGGGAATTAAAGGTAAGGGTTGTGGGGCTACTAGTTGTTCCAGACTTAGGTCGGCAGCAGTTGTTGCTAGGATATGGAAATTGGCTAAGCTCCTATTAAGCATATCCTGTGTATGGGCATCTGGCTCTCGCTTAGCGGCTGCTAGGACTCTTTGTTGTTGCAACTTTCGCATTCTTTTTCTACGCTCAAAGGCTTCCTTACTGAACGATCCTCTCTTTTTATGAGGGAATGACTCTTCAGACTGAGCCTTAAAGACAAACATTCCTTCTTCCTGATTAGCGGAATACCTAGAGAGGGTAGGCTGGGAAGAGGTACCTTCACTCCTAGGTGAATCGGACAACTGACGATACACGTCTGAGGGTCCTTGATCACTCATACTGTAAACTAACAAATAGTCAAATAACACATAATAATAAAATACAGATATTCACGTAATTTCATAATTTATTTCCTAACAATTTAAATAATATATTGATGTCAACAGAACACTCCTGTGGCTGAATCAGTGGCTAAGCTCTGATACCACCTTCTGTCGCAACCCCCGCCCCCTTATCTGTCCCGGGAATGGGCGGCCGTGAACATTCGTTTGTGGTGGTATCAGTTATTAATTATTAATTTGGCAGCGGAAATTACATCAGAACCGTAGTTAGGAAATGTTTTATCAGAGTAAAACCACCATATTTTATATTAATAACCACATGGGTAAAACCTAAGTTTCTTATTACAATATAGGGATAAACCCTATTTTATTGTATTTTAAAACATCGTCTTTTTGGTAACTTTTATAGCCACATTTTTCCAAGCCGTCAATGCTCTCCAGCTGGCTTTTTACTAATTGGCTGTCACATTGTGTTACCTGAAACGCGTTTTAAAAACATTTGTCAGTGGGAAATACTGGTGAGTGAATCCCAGTTTAATCAAGAAACATTTTACCAATTAACACAGTATTGAGAGCGATCACATTGTTTATTTCTACACAATTACTCATTCAGTACTGTCAATCCTGACTGGTGGGTCATATTACACATTGGCTAGCTCGTCGTCCAATGGTAACGTGTTCCACATTTTGTATACAAAACCCCAACATACCGGCAGTAATTGAAGAACTACAAAGTCTCAATCACTGCTTAATCATATTGTAAAGCATTTAAGGTTTTGTAAAACAGTTCACAAAAGGGTTTACAAAAAAGCGGATAAACTCATATTGCTGTTTTAGACTTCTTCTAGGGTTTCCTGGTGTTAATCTATAATTTACACAAATGTATATATGTTAGTATAATAACCCTTTATTTATATTAACGATACCCTCCCCGAGACGATATTCCAACAACTACGTCGGGCAGAACCACGACAGTTGTTACGGGACCCTGGATCAATCGGGCAGCGTATCTAATACGTAACTGGGGTTATAATACTTACAACGGAGCAGAACCTCGCTAATTAGGGGGATATAATACCCGTATATTATGTCTATTACTTCAGAATTCGCTTAGAAAGAAAAGAAATGAGCGAGTAGACTGAAGATCCGATGCATGCTATTTATAGGGCTGAAAAACGGGTTTCTCGCGGCCCGCGTAAGATTAGGCCAAGGCCTACGCGGCCCGCGTCGTAGGGGGGTTAGGCTGTAGCTGATCAGGGTCATGACTAGGTTCAACACGCGTTTTGACATGTGTCATCACAGGGGTTCGCCTGACCTTTAAGTTGTCACGGCCCGCGTAAGTTCAAGAGAAGGCTTACGCGCCCCGCGTAAACTTAAATTTTCTTGTTTTTTTATTATTTTTAATGACATTTCATATTTTAGGCTCGGTTTTCACATACGGGGTGTATTTTAAGACATATAGGGGTATTTTAAAATATATTAGGGTATCAGAAAAATTTTAGGAGGGTTGTTATACCTAATATACCCTGGATTCCTCCAATCTTGCGTTGCCATCTCAGTTTTACCCTAAAACAATTTAATAGATGACAACGCTTCCTAAATCATGGACCCTATCGTTTTACACTATTCTCTCTCTCTCTCTCTACATTCTACGTCTCTCCCTGTCTCTCTCATCATCATCAACATACCCAAATCGGTATATACCGTAACCAAATTGGGTACCCAAATAGATGGCTCCGATTAACCCGATTTGGGTACTCTACCAAAAAGCCCCTACGCGAGAACGCCCTTTCCCCCTTAGGGCCAACTGACTTTGACCAACTTCTTGGGTCGATTGGTGAAAGTAGTAACCATTGGCAATCCTTCATCGTCATCGGTGTGGGTAAAGAATTTACGAACAGTATTTACCCACGTATATTTTTGTTATTAAAGTCTTTTCTCTCGGTTGAAACATTTGTCGATAGTCCATGAGCGATTATCATTGTATATCTATAGTTTTTTTTATAATTTCTCTGGGATCAGTTGATGATTGCTATAGATATGTATAATTTGTATTTTTTTAATTTCTTTTGGATACGTCGATGATCTGTTAGTAGTTATAGGCGAAATGAAATGTTGGTGCTTTTAGTGTCATCATTCTCATTTTAGCATGATTGGATTTATTTAAGACCAAATCGGAAATTTGAATAAATATAAATATAATTTAGGATGTGTAGAGTACACAATCATTCAAAACTATTCTGATATCGAGTATAATAAATCCCAAATAGTTCCAAGGGGGTTCCATTGGTAGCACCCTCTGTTGGTGGGGTTTGGGGCTGGCTTGGAATGGATGGAATACAATAACTAAATCTAAACACGAGTTGAATCGGTCTGATTATGTCGTAAAGTTTTTATTATATTTAGAAGAACTATCAAACTATTTCACCCATTCAGAAAGGAACAAGAAGCAAGTCTAAGACAAACAATTCTTTTTCAAATATTTTTGATCGATGTATAAAACAACTTATTCTTTTTCAAATGAGTCAAGTTGCACCTTTATCATGAAGCATTTTAAGCATAGCTAAAGTCATCCATATAAAGCATACAATATATGCCAATCACACGTCGTAAAACAATGAAGATATTGTAACATTGCGTTCATTTCTTTAAATATTAAGGAAACAACAAGAAAACATATATAGCATTCTTGGAGCACAAAGGAAAAGTTCACATAACTTCTAATACTCCTATTCTCTTGGTGATTTGCATCTATAGCATTGTACCTTACTTGCAAAGTTATGTCCCCCACACCTGTGCAAATTAACCCATGATCAAATTAGGCATTACAATATTATAAGTTTAATAGACAAAATATTGCATCTTAAATGATCTTAAATAGTTGTTACCTATTACACATCCAATCACCTACTTTCCCTCCAGGAAGAAGGCTAGCATCACAAGAAGGATAGCTACTTGACGAGTTGAATGCCATCATCACGTGTACACCACATCTGTAACACTCGGTTCGGTTTGCAAAGTTGTGTGCCTCACAACAGCAATACCAGTCGCCTGCCAGCACCCTTGTCTTGTTTGCATGAGTTGAAATTTCGGCTGGTGTAGCGAATTTAGGACACTGACATCTTTGACAGACGTCACGTTTCTTGAAGTTTGAGTGTTGGCATGCACCACACATCCAATCTCCGCTACTCATTTTATCTTCTTCTTGATTTTTGGACTGAAACATCAAAATATTATATGTAAATTGAAAAAAAAATTGTGCATCATATAATGTAGATCTTTATCCATAATATAAGTAAAGTACTAATTTCATATTTCTGATTATTTATTGAAAGTGTAATATTACTAACCTTGAATGGGGAAGTAATGTATGTGTTTGTATGTGAATAAATAAATGATCGATCTTCAAAGGTTTATATACTTGAAAAAAGATTCTAAAAACTAAAAAGTGAAGAGACATAAAGTAACCCCTATACCAAAAGGAATCATGTAATATTCTTCATTCAGTTTATTAACTATATAGAAAATATTTAATAGAAAAATATATAGGCAAAGATAAATATTATATATTTTTTATTGCTCTGGAAACTGATGTAATTGTATAACATTAGTCACATCTTGCGCGAGAGTGGGGTTGTTGGAATGGATGGGGATTATGACATGGCTCTGGGGGAGTTGCATAGACACCTCCCGGATTTGGATATTGGCGGTTTCGCTAACAGGAACACCGCCCCACCGAAGACCCAGAAGACTTTGGCGAGTGCTCTGTTTTGTTGTATCGTTCAGAATATTGGATCAGATTTCTGTACGACCCCCCGTCAGAACGCCGTCCTAGAATGCTTGCGGGGCCCCCACGCCCAAGATTTTCTATCGGTCATCCCCATCGAGGGCTTAGGCCAAAAGATGTCAGCCGTTGAATACCGTGCTATCTTAAAATATCGGCTCATGATTCCTATGTTCCCTGAAGATGAGCAATGCCCGATTTGCCGGAAAGCTTGCTTAGACCAATTTGGGGAGCATGCTCTGCACTGTAAAGAACTGCCAGGTTTTAAGTATAGGCACGACTGGGTGCGGGATGTCTTGGGGGACATCCTCAAACGGGCGGGGATCTCGGTGAAGAAAGAAGCCCCCGTAAACTTTTTGACAGATCCGAGGGAAGGAAGATCTACATTGCGCCCCGCGGACGTCTTAGTTTTCGGGTGGGATGCAGGTAAACACGCTTGTGTTGATCTTACCGGGGTTTCCCCCCTTGTAGGCTTTCGGGATACAGGTTTTGTCCCTGGTCAGGCGATTGCAAGGGCGGCAACGAAGAAAATGGACAAACATGCAAAAGCCTGCGAGGATAATCAACATTCCTTTATCCCTTTTGTCTTTGATACCTTTGGCTCGCTAGCCCCAGAAGCCATCAGATTTCTTGGCCGGGTCCAACGGGTTGTTCACAGCAACATTTCGTCTACTAGAGATCGGGGTTTCGTTTTTACTAGGTTAGGTTTCGCTATTCAAAAGGGGGTAGCGGCGCAGCTTGTTGCCCGCTTACCGGCTATCTTGGTGTAATTTGTTTGGCTAAACTTTTTGGAATATATATAAATAGATTTATTGTTTTATTAGTTACTTAAATAAATACTAACAATGTTTATACCTTTTGTTTAAGGAACTTCAAGTTAAGAGTTGGTTGTGGCAAAGTGTGGATGATTTTTTAACGACAAATTTGAATAACTGACGAATCACTGGAGAATCATCGTGTTACCAGTGGAACCACCCGATCATATTAGTCTCCACTAGGCAATAATGCCTATACACCAATTCAGGAGTAAACCCAATAAATTTTGGAAAACCCCCATTTGTAGGAATCGAACCCGGAACCTAATGGTTCCTAAGCCTTATCTCACCCTCAAGATGTCATTTGGCGATAATGCCTAGGCTATGATTAATTAGCACATGTTTATTTTTCTTGTTATCCAAATTAAAAAAATACCATCACAGTATCTTACACAGATTAGGTAAAAAAACACGGAAAATAATCAAATATTGATACTATCACGTTGTATATTATCATGATTAAATAATTCAACCTAGCACAATTGTTATCTTTTTAAAACTAATAAAAGATTATCCACATTAAATTCTGTATATATAGTATATTATCATAAAAATACCCATGTACCACTTTTATCATCATCATACTTAAAATACTAAAGTATAGTCTTTCCTAGGGTTGTAAACGAACCGAACGAACACGAACAAGGCCTTGTTCGTGTTCGTTCGTTAAGGAAATAAATGTGTTCACGAACGGTTCATGAACACTTACCGAACGAGATTTTATGTTCGTGTTCGTTCATTAAGGAAATGAGCGTGTTCGCGAACGGTTCACGAACACAAACAAACACAAATAAATTTGGCGAACGCGAAAAAGGATAAAGATAGATGGCCCAGAGAGTAGTACTCGAACTTGAATCCCTTATTGTGGGACGGATGTCGATCGTATTCGCCGATGTAAATAATGAGAAATGAAAGGGAAATGATGCATAAACAAGGTGAAAGTGGGTTTTCTAGTTTAATTATTAGGGTAATAAAATAAATAAAAGTTTAATAATATAAAAAGTACAAATAAAAAATAAAAAAGTGCAAAGATCTTCAATTAAAACACAAACATACAAACATAAACGAACGCAAATCAACGAATGTTCATGAACATGTTCACGAACACGTTCACGAACACGTTCACGAACACGTTCACGAACACCTTACCGAACGTTCACGAACACAATCGAACGAACGAGACCTATGTTCATGTTCGTTCATTTAACTAATCGAACGAAATTTCTTGTTCATGTTCGTTCGTTTATTAAACGAACGAACATAAACGAACTTCCCGCCGAACAGTTCACGAACTGTTCGCTGAACGTTCGGTTCGTTTACAGCCCTACTACTACTCTTTCCTAAAAATGGTAAGCATTAAGTACATTAATTTAAAAAAGAAAGATCCCCTTAATTAGTTATTTGTATAGTTTAGATGAACATTTCTTGTCAAAGTGTACTCATGACATTTTACTATACACCGTTAGATTGTTCTGTATGTATTCTCATAATGGACTCGAGAAAACTTTGGTTAATAGTTGTATAGATAGGATTTCTCATACGTTATCGAGTTATAGAGTTACTTGGTATATCAGGGCCTTGTACAACTAGAAAATACGAGTCCTTAAAATATAAACTTATACATAAAAAGACAATAATATAACTGTAAATGTGATAACAATAAATAAAACATAATTGTTATAACAAAATGATCTAATTTAAATAGAAAAACTAATTAGATTGGGTTATTTAATTGGGTTCAAACTTATGGTTAGTTGCGTTAAATGAAAAAAGGGTTTAAATAGGCCCAAAACTAGATAGATTGATAGGTTTAAAAATCATATTGAGTATTAAATATGATTTTTTTTTCTAAATGAAAGTTATAAATAAAATAGAAAATAAAAATAAAAATTTTAGGCCTTGGAAAAATGGGCTCTCGGTGGTGGTCGCCCACCTCGCCCTTGCTAAGGGCTGGCCCTATATTTTTTGTTCATTGTATCTTATACATAATTTCATAACTAACTCGGGCTCTAGGTGGTGGTCGCCCACCTTGCCTTTACTAAGCGCCCGCCCTATATTTTTTGTTCATTGTATCTTTATACATACAATATATGTATAACTAACTCTTAGTTTTTTTTATTTTATCTTCATGTTTGTTCATATATTGTTCGTTTATTTCATCATATAACATAGAAAATATATAACATACAATGTGTGATTTATATTGAAGGCTTATTATAACATTGATTATTAGGACATAATCATAAACTATGACAAATGTATTCCAAACAGACTACTTGGAATTGGAATTGGATTCCAAAAGGTCTAATATCGGTTTAGATAAACCTCCCCAACATGTGTATGGGTAAGTTCATATGTTTCTAGGATAGAACTTACAAAAAAACCCCTATGTAAATGATTCCTTCATGAATTATTTGACCAAAAGGTTTCTATCCATATCTTTCTCACATGGATGGCCCCACTTGTGGCTGACATGGACTCCACGTAAGCATACACCATATACACCTATGGCTTAACTCGTAAGCAATGGCGAAGCGTTGAAGGGGCTAGGGGGTGCCCTCTCCGGCCCTCCCCCTTTTTTTGGTCAGTGGTGTATGTGTACGCGTATTTCATCTGAAAATTGTATCACATATTGAGTCCAGCACCCCCCCCCCCGGTAAAATTTCCCGCCTCCCATGATTTTTAGAAGTTCAGCCCCCTATATATTTGTTCAAACTCTGCCACTGCTAATATGTGAACTTGTTAGATTCATATGGACCATTAAATGAGTATCCAAACATAAAGAATTTTAGTTTGCCTTCCATATAGGAATAAGTTCCACATAATGCAACACATTGCCAAATTCCTCTTTTTAATTGTCAATCTTCATACTGTTTCTTGATCAGACAAATCTAAAAATATAACTCCAATACCATTTGTAAGCGATCATCCTATGCAATTCGATGAGCCATCTTCAAAAGCAAAACCGACTTTGAGTTTTAAAACTATATGTACGACCATATGTTTTCTATAATTTGATTGTGTAGTTCTTGGAAGTTAAGTAGCTAACTACATGTGTATGGATTAGGATCAAATACAAAGGATCCTAATTGTAAGAAGTGTAAGAAGGATTTATAGAGTGACAAGTGTCCAATAACCTAAAAAAACCCACTACACAAAAAAAACCCCACTACAAAAAAAAAAAAAAAAATTTTGCCGAGGGGGTGGGGGTTTAGGTTTTTGGGTGGTGGTGGGGGTGGGGGTGGGCGTTTAGTTTTTTTTTAGATTTTTTTTAGGTTTTTAGGGGGTGGAGGGGTGTTAGGTTTTTTTAGGTTTTTGGGGGGTGGGGGTGGGGGGGGTTAGGCTTTTTTAGGTTTTTGGGGGGTGGGGTGGGGTGTGTGTGGGGGGGGGGGGGGGGTTAGTTTTTTTTTTTTTTTTTTGGGGGGGGGGGGGGGGTTAGGTTTTTTTTTAGGTTTTTGGGGGGTGGGGGGTTAGGTTTTTTGGGGTTTTTTTTTGGTGAGGTATAGTTTTTTTTTTTTTTTTGCCCGAGTGGGGGGGGGGGGGGGGGATGGGGTAGGGTGGAGGGGTTTAGGTTTTTGGTTTGGGGGGTGGGGGTGGGGGGTTTAGGTTTTTGGGGGGTGGTGGGGTGGGGTGGGGTGGGGGTGGGTGTTTAGGTTTTTGGTGGTGATGTAGTGGGTTTAGTTTTAGGTTATTGGACACTTGTCATTCTATAAATCCTTCTTACACTTCTTACAATTAGAAGCCTTTGTAGAATAACTTGACCCACATGTGTATAATCTATATTGTTAAAATTGAATGTATGATACAATACAGTCTTATACTTGGTGCATATGTTTTTACGTATGAGGCCATCGACTATTTGTAAGATCCTTACTAATATTATTGCTTTACGTATAAATATCGACAATTAAATGTGTATTTACGACTACACATACTTATGAAAATATGGGTTTATTAAAACTTTTCCAAATAAAAACAATACAACATAATATGTATAAGTTCGTCATTTAAAAATGACGACGAAACAATGTGCGGAAGCTTGTAACTTGATCGTCTTCGGTTCTTCGTTGAGCTTGATCGTCATTCGATACTCCAATTATTACCTACATATCATAAATAATGATATACGTTAGTTATATGAAATCTATAACTAATCTAGCTAAGCCCGAAAGCTCAATAAGATGATCAGCTTACTCGTATGGGTTATGGCGACTGATAACCCAGATGAGTAGATAACTTGTCTGGGTTATGGCAACACCTAGATGACCAAATAACTTGTCTGGGTTATGGCAACTGATAACCCAGATGACCAGATAACTCGTATGGGTTATGGCAACTGATAACCCAGATAACCAAATAACTTGTCTGGGTTATAGCAACTAATAACCCATATAACCAAATAACTTGTCTGGGTTATGGCAACTGATAACCCGGATATATATTTAACAAGTATGGGTTGCAGAACTTGGCCATTTTTCCCTTTTTAGTAATTGCTGCGTAACTTCTCTGATATTTTTTCCCTTTTTAGTAATTACTGCGTAACTTCTCTGATATTTGTCCGTTTAACTTGAAACTTGTTTCTAATTGATTGTAATACATTTGCCTACATTATTAACCCCTAATCTTTAACCCGGATTCATACATTTTATGATTTACACAACCATTACCCGTTATGAGATTTAAGCACTTTAAGCTTAAATTATCCACAACCCTTCATATCTTTTATTCCCGCTTAATGATCTTTATTCATCTGTCATCACAACTTCATTTGTGATGGATTATGATAGAGAAATTCATTATACTACTATTCTACTCTCGAATTTGACATTTTTTACGAAAATGACCCATTACACATACCTGGCTCGGGTCAAAGCATTAACCCGTTTTAATACCTTACATTATTAGTTACTAATTAAAAGCAATGCAAGCCATATGCTATTCTTCCTGTGAACACAAAACTCGACAAGCAACCATTAGTCGTTATTGTCAATGGTGATAACATCACCATTTGACCCGTTTGGTCTAAATGACCGTTTTACCTTTTTTTACCATCAAATATGGTTTCTTACCATTTTTACTTCTTCCGACCGGTATTGGTTCGCGTCGGAACGTCATATTTCAAAGACTCATTTTAAATACTAGATCACTTTGTTATTAACCAATACATATGTAGACGTTCTACTTAAAAGATGTAAGCTTTACTTACCTTGCATCCGATTATGTTTTTCCCGCGTATTTGATCTTCTTGACCCGCTTCTTCCCAAGCTTCCACCTAGCTTGTCAAGCGTCAACTACCATTTATCATTCGCAAGATGGTTAGATTAGTCATTATTTATCATTACTATTCCACCTTACGGACTTTATATCAAAATTACCATTTGATCCTATTATAGGTCAGTTTAACTTTTAAAAGTCAACTGCCTATTAACATATGCAAATGCACAATTAAGTTTAACAAACTCATTTAGGCATTTCATCAAATACTTGGTAGGCATTACTTTTAGGCCACCATTTTAACTAAATTCCCAACCAAGTTCGTATCATTTCTTTCACTTTAACAAGTTCATGTAATAGTTAACATCAAGTTAACTTAACTTTGAATTATCAATACTAGTTCACCCATTTATCATGCTATGCTAGAACTAAGGGTTTTCATCTCTACGTGAAAACCCATTTCATCATATTACTAGACATTCATCCGAACACCTAATAAAATCAAATTATCCATACAAACTAGTAGATATGATGATTTCAAGCACCTATTAAGATCAATAATACATAAATTTCATCATTTCATACAAAACCCATTTCATGTAATGTATGAACACTTGACCTAGTCTCAAATTATTCAAGTATTTCTCAAATACTAACTAGTATGATGATCATAAACATAAATACATCATCAATTTCATCATGCTACTTAAAATATTGAGCTCAAAGTTATCACCTTCAAGTTCATCCACATACTCATTATCACCAAAGCATAAATTACAACATACCTTATGATCTCCAAGCTTAGATGATCATGAATTTATGTTCATGCATGTGATTTGGCCCTAATTCATCCTCCAATTTGAGGGATTCAGGTTGAACAAGGGTTTGTTCCTTGTTCTTCTTCTCTGATCGTTACTCTCACACACACTTAATGTGTGTTATGTTTTATTTTGTTTATTAATAAACCTAAGTTTCACTCCTTTTCCTTTTTGGCCCCTTTAGCTTGTCTACATGTCTAAACCCCTATATAACACTTACTAGCAATTAACCAATTCTCATAACTAGGTTTAAATGTTCCTAGTTAACTTAGTGGGTTTGGGGAAGTTATAACCCAGTTTATTTTAAGTCTCGTTAACTCGGGCTTCTTATAAACTTTGTTTTCTCAAAAGCTTTTATTTTCTTTTTGTTTAATATTAGGTTTAATTATTTAAATCCTAATAATTACCGGGTTAATTTTTACCGCTAACGGTATTTTACACGTTCATTATTATTAACGTGGTTTGACTATCAAACCCGTTTTCGAGGTGTTACACTATTAGATGATGATTCGTGAGTTAAATGGTCTTTGGTGATCCATTGTAACGTTCTTCGTTGATCTGTCAGTGAAGTCTTTACCCACACCTGAATATCTTACGAAAGTTCACTAACGGTTGTGGTATATTCGATAAACGACGGATCTTGATGTTGGTAAAAATCTCCATATTTGTAATGTATTCAATGTAGTAAGCATGCTTAAGGGGGCAAATGCATGTGCATGACTCACCTTTATGTATTCTATGTCTTGCAACAATGCTTCAAGAATCTATCATGTCATGTGATGAAGCAAATAGCCATTGCTTTTGCAATTAATTTGCTTTTACAGTTTTAATATCTTTTCAGCTTCACATCTTTCATAGTCAGCAATTTAATTTGTTCACTTTGTTAAGTCTACGCAAACGGAAGCAACACACAATCAACGATTATCTGCAGAAAATAAACGAACACGAGAACACAAAGATTTACATGATTCGGTCGGCTGACCTATGTCCACAGGCTGCATATAGGATTTCTATTGCTTTCTGCCTCTCACCTTTCGTGATAAGGAATTACAAGTACAAGACATCTATTTTTAATCAGAGATTAGGGTTACAAAAGTTAGAGAGCAAGAAAATTAGTAATGTGCTTTAATTAAATAAATTTCTATCGCTTTCTGCCTCTCCCCTTTCTTGATGAGGAATTACAAGTACAAGACATCTATTTTTAATCAGAGATTAGGGTTACAAAACTTAGAGAGCAAGAAAACTAGTAACGCGCTTTAATTAAATAAAACATGCCAACCTTTATGTCTTCAATTTAATTCTTCTGCTCCAAAATTGTCTTCTAATCTTAACCGGGCCCAACCCAAATCGAGCCTCCACAGTCCACACGTAACCCAACACACTCTTCACCCTTATTTGATTTATCATGTCATATATAGTTTATGTCGGTGATATTAGTGTCATCAAGCCATTTTAGTTTCTTAAAAATAGTAATGACCAACAGAACTACTAAATAGATACATGTGAGACATCCGTTAAATTCACCGGCCTATTCTGTGAGGGAGGGTGAAAGGGTGTTCGTCCGTAGGGGAGGAGAGAAGATGGGGCAATCCATGTGCATCCGTGAACACCCCTACTGCCCCTTATTATTCGGTTTGGTTCGGTTATCAGTGATCGGTTCGGTTCAGTTCGGTCACACAATTATGTTATTTGGTTTAGATTGGTTTTCTATTACAACCGAACCAATGAACACCCCTACTCCCCACTTTATGGTTGGATCCGTTGGTGCTTATTTGTTTGCTCCCTTAAGAAGTTTCATTTCTTACAAAGACCTTCCTTACATGTTACCTCCTTATTCATTTCTTGTGCATAAAGAATATGTTATCGCTTTCTTTGTATATGAACATGCATCTTTATTTTATTCTTCACCACAATAATTCATAACCCCACTTGAAAATTCATTATGCTCACACAATGCATATTTCGTTTCTTTATAATCCATGCATGTATCCATCATTCATGTATCCTTAAAACTCGTATATCTACTATCAACTTGATATATGTGACCCGAATCCAAGCAAGTGGTATAGAACCCGAATTCGATGAGGGTATGCAAACATTGTATAGGAATCATATGTTCTACCAAAGTGGCGCATGCCCACAACACAAGGTTTATAACTTGAACGGTGTGTTGTCGTCAGCGGCGATGATGAGGGTGTGCGAGGAGGACCACCGCACAGGGCCCATGATTTTGAGGGGCACATGTTTTTTTTTTTAAATCCTACATATATGTTTTTTTTTTTTTTTTTAAATAGCATACCCATACTAATTTCAATATAGCCTCATTTACAAATCAATTTTCATGATTTAGAATTTAGCCAACTTGGCATTTGATTTAGTGAGCCCAATACTAATTTGGTTTTAAAAGATCATCATCATCATCATCATCATCATCATCATCATCATCATCATCATAATAATAATAAAGCATTGTTTATCGGATACTATGATTATGTCATTTTCGTAATTGCATTGTTTAACGTTAAGGCATAAGGGCATATTTTTTCGAGCTCGAACAAGGTACATGAATTCTCAGAGACGTCACTGGTTGTCGTTATCAAATATTCTTGATGTGTTATACCTTTCTAGGTTTCAAAGCAAGTCGTGTCGCGTGAACCTTCAATAATTCAAGAAAAAAAGGTGTAGTTTTGATAGATGATCGACCACGAAGATTATTATTCTTCATTGGTGCTTGATAAACACATCTTGATAATGGTCCAATAAATATTCTTAACACATGGTTTTAAGATAAAATAATGGTACCAAGACACCAATAAGGACACTATGTTCAAATTCGTTTTTTTTCTTTCTATAAAAGGGTAAAAAGGGTATTCCCTCAAGTTGTAGACGAAAGAGGATAACAATAGAAATATTTCAATATAAAAAAAATCATCAAATACGAATATACTTGTATGAAGAACCTACGATACTAGAGTTTAAATGTTGTGGTTAACGTGTCAAATTTGAGTAGGTTCCATGTATGAGACCTCAATGATTAGTTGTTTTTGAGTTGTGATTCGATGTTTTCAAACAATTGACGCGTATGTCTATCTTTAAGGTTTTTGTAGTGTGTTGATTGATATTGGATGCAAAGTTCTTGGGTACTAATAACGACAAATCAAATTGACCTAGTCACCGGCGGAGTTGGTTGGTTAAGTTAAACCGGCAGAAATGGTTTAGTTTGACGGTTTAAACTAGTTATATCAGATATGAGAGGAGGTGTAAACGAGATAAGTTGTGAGCTTGTTTTGTTTCAAGCTTTATTTCTTTTTATTGGTTCTATCTATTATAAGATTATATGGTGTGGTAGGACATGAAAAGAGGGCACGAAGCGTCACGTCAGCACCTGTCAGAAGAGTGGTGTGGTGTCAAAAAGCGTGAGGTGTGATGGAGCGTGGAAGGGTGGTGTGGTGTGACACGTGACATACACTTTTTATATTTATTTTATATTTAAAAAATAAAAAAAATACCTCCATCCAATTAACCCTCGCCAGATCATCATCACCAATACCTCCACGTCGGGCAAGTACTTGTCATCCCTTCCCCCACGCCATCAACAATACTGCCGACAGTATGGTGTTCCGGCATGGTTGAGACCTCCACGCCACGACATCGTATGGTCTAACTATATGTATAATGATCTTTATTTATGTAATTATATATTATATCACTCTAAATAAAAATTCTATTAAAATAAATAACATGTTTGTTTAGGCTCACGAGTTTAATCAAGATTATGAGTGAAACTATGACTTAAGCTCCTTTATTCAATGAGCATCATCTAAGACTCGAGCTTGGTTCATCCAAACTTGACTCCCCTACACCCTTATGCTCGAACCTAAATGGTACTACATTTCATTGTAAGTTTGCAATTTTGTCGTTAGCTGTTTCTCCTCTCGGTCTCTAATTTTCTGTTAAGGGGGTGTTTAGTGTTTACTACATGTGTGTTTAATATATTGATTTTACATATTTGGGAAGACTATACGGTGTGGGCGTGGGAATCATTCCACGCTAGACATACCATGTAACGCCTCGTATTTTCGTATTATTATTTTCTAAAGTTCACATGTGTATTTTATTTTTCGAGGCGTTAATTATAATGGAAATACATTTTCAATCACATGATTTTATACGAAACCGAGAAACATGACAAAAGATTTTTCCTTTATAATTTTTAGGATTTTACCGTAAAATCTTACAAAAATGATTTTTAATAATTTTTAGAAATTTTTCTAGCATAGGTCTCTTTTGTAAAAAGTACATGTTTTAATCCATAGTATTAAAAAAAAAGATGAATAGTAACCGTGAATAGTGCCATACGGATTTTCTTATCCAATCACCTTTTCCACCTCCTTCAATCACCTTTTCCACCTCCATTCTCCATTATTAATTTCTTTTTCATTTATTTTATTTATCTTTTCTATTTATTTATTTTAATTATCTACCAATCACCATTCATCTCATTCACCTATAAATACCAACCTTCTCCTACCATTTTCTTCACACCAAATCTTCTCAATCTTCTCTCAATCTCTCTAATTCTAAGAATTCTAAAAGAACACTAAGTGTTCTAACCATTCTCCTCTCTCTCTAATTCTCATAAAATCTTCCAAACAAGAAAGAGAACTCGAAGAGTTCTAAATAAAACAGTACACCCAACAAAGTTCGTAGTATGCTCTGTGGTTGCAGCTTAGTCTGATCTTCCACATCAGAAACGGGGATTCGGTTGACTGTTTTGTATACGGTAGAATTGTACCGCTTATAGGCTTGAAGTTTCCAACCTTCAACTCTTCACGGGATTACCAAAGAGAAACTGTGAGTATACATGATCCCATTTTTATTCTAAACACTTTTGGGTGCAACTTGTATTCATATTCAAATTTCACAAACACGTTAAACTTTATTTATTCACACTCTATCCAAATTACACATGAAATGTTTGATTCTTGTTATACATGTGATGCTAATGTAAACACTTCATGACTATATGCTCATTAACTTCGATCAAGCCTACCTTAACAATTATAGCGCTATAGGTTGTAACGCCCCGCCCGCTATTCTTTTGGGTATTGTTAAGTTTATTCTATTTTTACCTCCCGCTAAACTCTTGGGATAGGCTATGTTAATTGCATAAACATTGGTTTGAGCATGTAGAGTAACATCGTTTCGAGCATATACTGTTAACTAGAAATCATTTTATTCATGTTGGATATGAGCACGTTAAACTATTTTATTCTACTATGCTATGTATCATACTTGTATACTCGCCAACATTTTTTGTTGATTTTATTTTAATACATGTTGCAGGTTGATAGTCAAGATGATGAAGGAATCAAGTTAGGATAGACTAGATACCCATTTTAATAATAAACCTTGTTTGTTGCAATTTGTCTTTATTTGAAACAATGTACTTGATTTTAGTCATTTATGAAATTTGATTTAATCTATATTGTCACTATTAGTGTTATGATGCTTTTGAGCGATTTGTTCGTCTCATCACGATGTTTCCGCCATCGGTTGGGGTGTGACATACCATCCCGGATATGGCGTAGAGGCCGGCGTTGTTGAAGGGGCGGCAAGAATTCCACCAGTGTGGAGGGCATAGTTGGAGACGACATGGCCTCATGTGATTTGATGCAATTAATATTGATGTTTTTTATTTAAATTTAATAGATTTTTATATTATTTTAGTATATAATAATAATAATAATAATAAGAGTAAACTTCAATTTTCGTCCCTGTGGTTTGCTGATTTTAACAGTTTTAGTCCAATAGTTTATAAATAACAGTTTCAGTCCATTAGTTTCCTGATTTTAACAGTTTCAGTCCATTAGTTTTCTGATTTTAACAGTTTCAGTCCATTAGTTTCCTGATTTTAACAGTTTTAGTCCACACTGGTATGGACTGAAACTGTTAAAATCAGGAAACTAATGGACTGAAACTGTTAAAATCAGGAAACTAATGGATGATAACTGTAATTTATAAACTATTGGACTGAAACTGTTAAAATCAGCAAACCACAGGGACGAAAATTGAAGTTTACTCTAATAATAATAATAATAAATGTGTGTCACGTGTCGAGTAACGTCGCTCTTTCACGCCCTGTTCCACTCCTCCATTTTTTGCACCACGCCACTTTTCTAACACGTGCTGACGTGGCTGTCACATGTAGAATAACACCCCATTTTCATGCTCTCCGCACCGAATGGTCTAATGTTGAATCATTTCCCAAATCAATTCATTTATTTAACGGATTGTGAGATTGTGTTCAGATTAACCTATTTTTTGAGCGGGCATGTTCGAGCTTACATGTTTTTAAAACGGGTCACCCAAAACCTATTTTTTGGTGTCGTGTTCAATTTCATGTCAGGAATTAATTATCAAATGGATCGTGTTCAGTTTAACATATTTATCAGACCATTGGGTATGGGGAGGATAGTCCTCAAAGAGACTACCCGCCACGTAGGCGTCACATCACCACGGGAGGAGGAGCATCCCCTTGGGGACTACCCAAGGGTGTGGGGGGACTACCCACTTTAATAAAAAAAATCAATATATTACTAAAAAAAGAGAGAGGGAGAGGGCCCACCAAATGAAAGCAGCCAATCACAAGCCCCGTCCCCAACGTTACAATTGTGCCGGAAGTGACAAGACGCCCCCTTGGGGGGGGGGGGGGGGGTGTGCGACGGGCCAAAAAGGGGGGGACGGCCCGGTGCCGAGCCCCATACCCTTTGGTCTCAAACGGGTCATGTTCGAGTAAATCTACTTTGTTTGAGTTGACTTTTTTTTTTCCATTTTCTGTACACTCTTTTCCTTCACTAACCACCACCACCGGCACCACCGTCGATCTTCTTCTCGCAGTGGCCGCCGCCGCCGGTATCCTCCACCCACACTCTCTCACCAACTTGCCATTGTCTCCAATCAGCTTCATCACACCATTAAAAACCCTAAATTAATGAAAAGCTGCTATAGATGCACATCTAAATAGAATGAGAAAGCATGCAACAAGTTTATACCCAGCTATTTCCAATCTGAAATCTTGCTATAACACAAATCCACACCCCCAATTTTCTGAATTTCCCAACTTATCTACCTTCATTCATGTAAACATCAACCGCAGAACCCAAAAACATAAACTTGCTAAGCTATTGCAGTCACCGTCAACCGTTAACAACCCAAGTGCCTACTATAAACTAATTCACGGACAGATTATAACATCTGGGTTTCAACCAGATACCTTTCTTGCAAACATATTGATCAGTAGTTATTCAAAATGTGACCGTCTAGACTATGCACACAAGTTGTTCGATGAAATGCCTGAGAGAAATATAAGCTCTTGGTCTTCAATGATTTCTGGGTATACTCAGCATGGGTATAGCGAAGAAGCCTGGATGATGTTTGTTGTGTTTCAAAGAGAGAGTAAAGAAAGGTTGAATGAGTATGTGTTAGCGAGTGTTATTCGCGCAGTTACGAAGCTGGGGTGTGTGGTTAAGGGTTGCGAGTTGCATAGTTTGGTTGTTAAAACAGGTCTTGATCAAGATGTTTATGTGGGCACTTCAGTTGTTGATTTTTATTCCAAAATTGGCAAAGTGGAAGATGCTAGATTGATTTTCGATGGGTTGCCGTTGAAAACTGCGGTATCATGGACTACGATTATATCCGGTTACGCAAGAGTAGGAAAGGGTGAAGTTTCGTTACAGTTGTTAAGTCAAATGAAAGAAAGTAATGTTATTCCGGACCAATACGTTCTCTCTAGCGTTTTAAGCGCATGTTCGGTTGTTGGGTTCGTTGAAGGCGGGAAGCAAGTTCACGGTTTCGTGTTGAGAAGAGGAGCATCGATGGATATATCGGTGAGCAACGCGCTTGTAGATTTTTACGTGAAGTGCGGTAAAGTGAGATCGGGAAGGAAGATTTTCGATCAAATGTTGATGAAAAATGTTATATCGTGGACCACTATGATATCGGGCTACATGCAAAATTCGTTTGATGATGAGGCGATTAATTTGTTTATCGAAATGACTCGAAATGGTTGGAAACCGGATGGGTTCGCGTGTACTAGCGTGTTAACGTCATGTGCGTCGCTTGAAGCTCTAGAGCCAGGTCGACAAACACATGCGTATACTGTGAAAACGAATCTCAATAAAGATGAATTTGTGAACAATGGTTTAATCGACATGTATTCGAAATGTAATTCTGTTACCGATGCTAGAAAAGTGTTTAATGGCATCCCGAATCGCAATGTGATCGGTTACAATGCGATGATTGAAGGTTACTCTAGGCATGGAGATCTTTACGAAGCATTGGATCTTTTCTGCGAAATGAGGGTTAAAAACGTTGATCCGGGCCTGCTGACTTTCATCAGTCTTCTTGGCGCTTCAGCTTCGTTACTCAATTTACAACTGTGCAAACAAATTCACGGATTTATGATCAAGTTTAATGTTTCATTAAACATGTTTGCAGGTAGTGCTTTGATAGATGTATACTCGAAATGTTCTTCAATATGTGATGCACGCCAAGTGTTCGATGAAATGTATGAAAAAGATATTGTGGTATGGAACGCTATGCTTTTCGGGTATACCCAGATATCCGAAAACGAAAACGCTCTCAAACTTTATCGAGAACTGCAATTATCGTTTCAAAAACCGAACGAGTACACGTTTGTAGCACTAATTACCGCAGCTAGCAACCTTGCAAGCCTTCAAATTGGGCACCAGTTCCATTCGCAGCTCTTAAAAATGGGTTTAAACCTCGATTCATTTGTCACAAATGCATTACTAGACATGTACGCAAAATGTGGAAGCAAAACCGACGCTCAAAATCTATTTGACTCCACAGTTTGCAAAGACATCGTGTGTTGGAACTCAATGATATCAACACACGCACAACACGGAGACGCTAACAAATCCTTAAAACTGTTTAAAAAGATGTTGAACGAGGGAATCGAACCCAATTACGTCACGTTTGTAGCCGTGCTCTCCGCTTGTGACCATATGGGGCTGGTCAAAGACGGGTTTGACCACTTTGAATCAATGGCTAGTTTCGGAATCGAACCAGGGTTAGAACACTACGCGTGTATGGTTTCACTTCTCGGTCGAGCTGGTAAATTATACGAAGCTAAAGATTTCCTCGAAAATTTACCGATACCGCCAGCTGGCGTAATATGGAGGAGTTTGTTAAGTGCGTGTAGGGTTGCGGGAAATCTCGAAATCGGTAAATACGCTGCGGAAATGGCGATTTTGAGTGATCCGAAAGATAGTGGATCATATATATTGCTTTCGAATATTTATGCGAGTAAGGGCATGTGGAGTGAGGTGAAGAAGGTGAGAGAGACAATGGAGTGGAACGGGGCGGTGAAAGAAACGGGATGTAGTTGGATAGAAATTAATAATGAAGTTCATGTTTTTGTTGCGAGAGATGGATCTCATCGACAAGTGGATTTGATTTATAAAGTGATTAATAATCTGATTGATCATGTTAGAACATTAGTATATGCATCGGACCGTTGTATGATTTTGGTAAATGAGATTGAGTAATGAAAGGGATAATACAGTTTTCAAATATTATGTTTATAGATTCATTACAGAGTATTTTTCGAACATGCAGGCTTTCCTTTTATCCAAATCTCATACTGGGACTTGATGTTGCATCATTCCTCGTTACAAGGCAAGTTTGTGAACACCTTTATGGAATTAAATTTATGATGTTAGCAATTCTAGGTTAACTCGCTTGATGCTAGTGTAAATTGCATATGCTTGCCACCTCAATTTTATTCTGTTTTATATTATTTATTGTTGTTTTTTTTCATATTTGTTGGAAAGGATGCGGTAGGAAAAACAAAATATGTAATTTTCCCTTAAGTTGCAGGTGACAATGGGCATGCTACATTTCAAATTTACATGCATAATTGGTTTGATCTCATACATGTTTATGGTTCCAGTTAAATTTGGATGACTATTAAGTTGCATCTTTGTAATAAACCTCTCTTGAATATCACAAAAAGTCTTCATTTGATCATCACATACATCTTATTCTGATAAGAAATGAGGTTTTTAGGGATAGATTAGTATAGCAGATAAGATTAGGGGTAGCTAGTATAGCAAATTAGATTAGGGAGGGGAGATTGAGATGGTTTGGGCATGTCAGGAGGAGACAGACGACAACCACAGTTAGAACCGTGGAAACTCTTACCGTGGAGGGAAAAAGGAGTAGAGGCAGGCCGAAACTGACTTGGGAGAAGCGAATTAGGCAGGATTTGATAGACTTGCACCTTTCAGAGAACATGGTCGAGGATAGTAGATAGTTGTTTGTGGAGACGTAGGATTAGGGTTAAGAACTTTTAGGAGGTTTGAGGTATTAAAGTCTTGTCTTAGGAGCCGCACTCCTCAGTTATTTTGGCGCGGCTTGCGTGTTATTGCTTGCTTGTGTGTCTATATGATGTGTTATCTGTCCCGTTTATATGTTCTCACCTATTCCTTGTTTGGTAGCTTTAGAAAGAATATGTTTAGTACCATATGCTGGGTTTTAAAAAGCGCGCCTGAGGCGCGAGGCGCAAGCCTTGGCGCCTTAGGTAGCTTGAGGCACGCTTTTTACAAAAAAGCGCAAATTTTGAAGTTTTTTCAGGCCTGAGGCGCGCGCCTCATGTACATAGGGTGTTTTTATACTGTTTTTAAGCATCAAACTGCTGTACAATAGGTTTTTTGGCTTGTACTTATAGGTAAAATCATATATAAACCTTATTTATAGCTATATTATGAATAAGGGATGCTAAAAACCTAGGGATATATATATAAAAAGTTATATAATCACTTTGCGCCTTGTGTACGAAAAGCCCGCCGCTTTTGCGCTTTGCGCCTTGTGCGCCTCTCGCTTTTTAAAACCAAGACCATATGTTTTCCTGTTCTTTTTAGAGTAGCTATGTGCCTATAAATGTTTTATTTGTCTCTTATGTTTAAATGTGTCTTTGGAGCTGGGGTTCTCACTCGAAGCAGCATCTCTTGGAATAGAGGTAAGGTTTGTCTACATCCCACCCTCCCTAGACCCTACCAATAGCTTGGCTATGAGTGGGATTATACTGGGTATGGTTGTCGTTGTTGAGTTAGGCCCGTACAATGAAGCGTTGTAAGAAAATTATATTACAAGTGAATTTTCATAACATGTTTGTTTTCAGGTACACCCCGATATCAGATCCAGATTCTAAAGGGTACTTTAATTTAATGATCAAGGGGGTCATGCCAGCTGCTATTGATCTTGATTCTTGCCTAAAATTAATTTAAACATAAATTACTGTTCGGTGAATTGTGTATTTACTTACAAGTGATAAAATGGATCTTGTGCAGACCTGTTTATAAGATTTGCTACACAGCAAGGTGAGTGCTACTAGTTAATATTGTTTTTATTAACATGTGATATTCTTGAACATGAAGAATGCGATGATGTCTTATATTGTAGTGCCAGTGCGTAACTTAGATTATTAGTTGTTAGTAGGTGTGTGGTCCGCCTGGAATGATGGAACATGCATCTGGCGGGAAGGTGAAAGATTGGTCACAAGGCGACGTGAGGTTTGTGTACCTTGTGTTTACTTAACGCATATATTTGAGCATTATCACTCTTAACTACAAATGACATTTTTTTATATTCTTGTAGGTCAATGGTGTACTCAAGGAGCTTGGATACACTGAAGATATGGTTTACAGATTTTAACAAATTGGTGAGTTCACTTAACAACATTAATTAATTTAATAATTATGTCTATAATAAGATAATGGTTTTGGCATGTTTACATGCTCAAATCACCATGTTCTTCTCAAGCAAGGTGTGGGTTACCATAAGACACCATTGTGATTTATTGTATGGAAATTAAGAAAATGTAATCTATAAATCACCTCTTTCAAAATTTACAATTACTCATTCAAATTTTACAAAATATTAAAATTCTTAGACTTAACTGATTTTTTATTAAATAAAGAATACAGTTACCTATAGTATTAATAGAAAAACATTGTTTTTTAATTTGTAAATTAGAGATTTATAGTTATTAAAATATAAATAGTTATTACAAATAGAAAATATTAAAATGTTCTTTTTGTTTATTCAGTTAAACAAACTATTACAAGTAACCAACTTTTTCTTTATTTATTATTAAATATGTAAATTTGAGGTTTTAGTTTTTAAAATATAAATAGAATATTAGGAAATATAAAAGGTAAATGTCACATATTAAATTTTAAAAAGACATGAAAGTGACCCAAAAAACCATTAAGATATACTTGGATGAAAACTCATACACCCCTTGCAATTTCCTTAAATGCATTAGTTTCTTGGCTATTCTTGTTTGACTTTGATGTCTTTGTTGGCAATGAATCATTGAAAAATTCAAACTTCCATTAATATATTCTTGTTACATTGTGAGACCCCAAGAATGTTAGGTACTTTAGTAATATCCACCTTTTGTAGATGCCATCTTCTAACTTTTATCCTCTTTAAGCTTTCATTTGTCATCCCCCCACCCTATACTTGAAAAAAAACAATCTACATAGCTTCATCTCTCTCTCTCTCTCTCTATATATATATATATAAAACACAAATATATAGAGAGAGATGGCTGGGTTACCAAGGTCAGAAGTGTCATTTAGAAGATCAGGATCATCAGGGCTAGTTTGGGATGACAAGTTATTATCAGGGAGATATGAACCAAAAGAAGGTGAAAAAGAGATAAAAGAGGTACAGAAATCAGAACCAAAAGCATACAAAACCATGGAGGTTGCACCCACAATTGAACCACCTTCACCAAAGCTCTCAGGGTGTGGTGCCATTTGCAGCATGTTTGGTAAGCATAAGCAGAGAAAGAGAAGGTAATTCATTGGTAGTTAGAATCTTGAAAAGTTTCTTGATTTGCATGTTTGTTTATTGTTGTGTATGTTATTGGATCAATATGTGTTTTGGGTATATATTTTATTTGTATTTTTGTAAGATTGAGATTTTAAAGATGTATACTTCTTTCTGTTTTTGTTGTTTTGAAAGCAGAGTTTGACTTTTGACTTTTATGTTCTTGGGAATATATAGTTGCTACAAGTTTAGGGGTCTTCGACGGTAGAGATCAAACCAGAGGGACCAAAGCCGAAAATTTGTGATAATTATTGTATCTACAAGGTCTAATTCATTTCCTAAACTTACGTGGTTTCGTTACATTAAGAAGAAACCTTGTTTTTCGTCCGGCCCGGGTCAAACCAGAATCAAACTGGCCTCACTACTGTTGGGATATGAAGGTAAGGCTCGCCTACATACCACTTTCCCCAAACCCCGTCAATAGCTTCGCTATGGGTGGTAATTGGTATCCACCTGGAAAGAGCCAGCCGTGACCAACATGGTTGTGACCAACGAGGACGTTGGCCCTTAAGGAGGGTCGATTGTTATGGACTAAAACCATTACAAGGTATGAAACTTGTACAACATCGATTGTATGGACAACCAATGTGGTGTTTATATACCAAATGGGTTCTCTCCACCCATCAGACTAGTGTTTTGGGTTAACGGATTTTTAAAAATCTCAAAATGCTTAAAGCGACGCCATTTTCATCACTGCTAGCTAACCAATTCATATGTAATAGACCACACAATCAGATTAAACTCAATAAATTGAATTCAAAATCCACAAATCAAACCGAAAAAACACGAATCAACACCTATAATCGCTATCTATACTAAAATAATAACAGATTATCCACACTAAAATCTGTATAGTATATCATCTATCATAATGAATTAATTACATGGCTAATACTTACTTTATTTTGCCATTTTAATGCCTATTTTTTAGAAATTAAGTCATTGGTACAAACCTTTACAAATTGCCATTCATGCCTACGGTTGTATAATTTATTAACTCGGTTAGGCTAGGTAAAATTGGAAAAAGAAAAAACACATAATATAGTTAGCTACCACCTATCACAACCATAGATTAATACAACTAGAACTTAAAAGTCAAATTAAAGGATAAAGATTGGATTTGACCAAGGTTTCATGTATCTGAACATGTTTTACAAACCTAATTAAACCTAATCAAAATTACTCTACAGATCATTTGTAGAGTAATTTTGATAGTTACTGATAATTACGAAAATATCACCCCGTTTTTTTATCTTTTCCTTCAGTTCGTACGTTTTATACATTAAAGTTATTTGTATTTATATAAGCACAACATCAATTGCGGGTTTCCTAGATCCATTCCAACCAAGAGCACTTGTAAGCGGATCAAGCCTCGATGTCTGTTAATAATAAATAAGCAAATCAATAGAAAGAATAAATATAAAAATAATAATAAGAGTAAACTGCCAAAATGGTTACTGAGGTTTGGTCACTTTTGCCTCTTTAGTCTAAAACTCAAACCTTTTGAATCAGGTTCTATGTGGTTTCAACTTTGTTGCCAATTTCATTCAAAAGCAAAATCTGGTCAGATTTTTCAGTTATCATTCAGTTTTTTGTCTTTTTCCTCCCTTTTAATGAAGGGCAAAATGGTCAGATATTTTTTATTTCTTATAATAAAACGTTAAAAGACCATTTTGCCCTTCATTAAAAGAGCGGAAAAAGACATAAAAGCTGGATGTTAACTGAAAACTCTGACCAAATTTTGATTTTGGATGAAAATGACAACAAAATTGAAACCACAGGGACCCAGATTCAAAAGGTTTAAGTTTTGGACTAATGTGGCAAAAAGTGATCAAACCTCAGGGAACATTTGGCAGTTTACTCTAATAATAATCAAGTTTTACAACAGAAAGGAGTTGTGTTTTACCAGAAGCATCAGGAGTAGCAGTTGGTGGTGGTGATGATGTATATGATGCTACAGGGAATGGATTCCAGGGCATGTGAAAGACAGGATCGTCGCCACGAATATAGCTTAATCCAGTTTCAGCCATTCTACCTATTATTATTTAGATGATTAACTAACATTGCATTTTATCCAAACATATCTTGATCAAAGAATAATAAGAATTCATACGACTCATTCTTTTATAGGTGATTGCGTTTGGATGAGGCGGCCCGAACCTCCTCCTAACGGGTGGTGGACGTTTTGCGACGACAGCCATTCGATTTCCCTCAAAGCGGAGGAAATAGCCTCCATCCGCCGTATCATCTATCCCCATATCCATTGGGCACTCCTCCTCGTCCTCCGTATCATCCATCACTGTAGGGAAAGTGGGAATTACATAAGATAGACACTTTTTTTAAATATCCTAGTAACTTTTGATGTACAAAACATAAAGAGAGTCAAAGTAGAAAAAGATAACAACATGCATACTGATGAAAATGGGTGGTTACCAGAAGCAGAAGCAGCAGGTGCTGAGGCAGAGGTTGGAATCTCAACAAGATCCTCATGAGGGCGCTTCCCTTTCACCTGATCAACTGTCAACAATTAAGAACAAAAATAAGAAAGAAAGACACAAACATATATCTTAATAATATGTTTTACAACCCAAGCAAATGAGTCGTTACCAGAAGAAGCAGTTGTTGCTGCTGCTGAGGCAGAAGAGCTGCTTTGATTCTCAACAAGATCTTCTTCCTGCTTCCCCCCTTCCACTTGAGCTGCTTTTCTACCTATTATTATTATTAACAGGAAAAATAAGATTGCAAATCATGTCTTGATTAACGATCGAACAAGACCACCTTATATACGAGAGAGTTTAATCTCCTAGCCCTATATAGCTGAACCAGTTTTTATAACAATTTTTAAAAGTTGAAGAAACAATATTGAGACTTTTCATGATATAACGAACGGCAGACGCAGGGGCGGACCTACCTCTTTGGTAGGGGTAACCCCCGCTACCCCTTGGTCGGAAAAAAATTGGAAAAATTAGTGTAAATTTTGGAAAAATTTGACGTTTTTTCGATTTCGTTACGGCTTATTTATACCACGTTACCCCTTGGTCGGAATCCTAGATCCGCCACTGGGCAGACGTACGCTAAAACATCAATTGAATTCAATCGGACACACACGCATATATGATATAAGCGATCAAGTTCCTATAAGAACAAAATTATTAATTCACTATAAGAGTAAAATTATTAATTCACTACTTCACCTTTTGAAGAACATATATCAAAACACCATACATACATACATACATACATACATACATACATACATACAGATCAGCATAACTGATTTAACGGTTGAAAGTTATCAAGCGAAAGAGTGATTTGCCTTGCCGGCATACCAATAACATTGTACAAAAACACCAATTCAATTCAGCTGACAGCAACGAAACCCTAAAACAATAATTCATACGACATAACAATCAAATTCGTAACGTAGCGAGCAAGGAGGTGTTTAGGAGCATAAACTACGTACCTTCGTCTTCCATCGCTGAGAGAGAGATTGACAGAGATCCCGATTTGTTGTTTTAGGGTTTGTGTCTCATGCATGGAAATTGGGGATTTCGCTAATATACGTACGTAACTTTCACTTTGCCCCCCTCTATCAAAGCGGTTTGTTTATATTATCCCTAAAATTTCCAAAATAAACATTTAAATTCTCTACAAATAGGGACGGAATAAAGACTACACAGTATGGAAGGACATGAAGAATGGTCATGAAATGCCATACGGCAACCAAGTCAGATTGTGGCGTGGAGAAAAAAGTACGGGTGGGAAATGGCGTGGAAGAAGAAAAAAATAATAAAAAAAAATCAACCAATCAAAACAAACCTAAACTACACTCACCAATCAAGAGCCTTCACCTCACCCACACAATTGCCCCCACGCCGGTGGAATTACTCCTACTCTTCCCCAGGCCAGCTACAACGCCGTCTAGTGGGTGGTGCACGACGTACGACTTTGCGGTGGTTGACCTTCGCCTTCGCGACCACGACAACCACATTTTTGTCCCCCGCCAGCTGCCGGAGGTCACACCTCCTGTCGTGGAGCAGGACGAAAATGACATTTTACCCTTTATTTCTATACTACTTTTTATTCTACGTTTATAGACATTAGAGGGGTATAATTTCTATGCTAATTTTTATTCTACGTTTATAGACATTAGAGGGGCCCTTGACCCTTTCTTTTGTAGTAGGCCCAGTATGAAATGGATTCTTTAGTTTTCATAGACATTACAATAGTTAGGTACATTAAACCCTCTAGGTTCTTAGTTTCTATAAGATAACAACTTTTTGACCCATTAATATGTTAAAATGATAACTAGTAACTAAAAAGAATACCAGACAAACAGTTCAGATCAGTCTTAGTAATCCAAAATGTATTTAAATGTTAAATTTACATAATCACATGCACGTTTACAAGGTTCAATAAGAACTTTATAAAACATATATACATAATATATGATGAATATAATTAAGTTATAAAGAGTAAGATAAGTAGTTATCGTTATATTTATCACAATTAAAACAAAAGATTTACGTGGTTATAGTTCTTTATTTAAAGTTAGTTTTGTATTGAATTTCCTCTACCTCCATAAACCTCTAAATAGATTTATTAAAATGTTGTTATTTTTTTTAATCTTAATCATAATTAGTATTTTAGTTATTTATAAAATGGAAAGAAAACATTTATAAGGATATTTGTTGATCAACCTAGCATGATTCAATCCTTTTTGAATCAGTCTTCATATGAATTAGAGGTGCACAAACCGGTTAATTTCAATAACCAGTTCGATTAACCGGTTATTTCGGTTAATTTGACTTTTTGATTTTAACTGGTTATTACCTTAACCGGTTATTTTCTAGCTGATCCGGTTAATTCCTTTAACCGGTTATTTTAAGTTAATAACTAGTTCTTTTGAATTTATCGGTTTTTTTCCCGGTTAACCGGTCTATTGGTTAAAAAACCGGTTACTAACCTACGGTTAAATATACCACTAACCCGTTATTTCTCGAACGATTATGGTTTTAGTTAATAACCGGCTACGCTTAATTAAACGGTTGTTTTGTGCTCCTCTAATATGAATGGTAGTAATATATTTTTTTCGGCTACATTTTTTCTATTAAAAAATAATCTTTTTTTTTTTAAGATTTAAACAGCTAATACAACACTTTGATGATATGAAATAGCAACAAAATGGCAAAATGGTGTGCATTCATCTTTCTTGTATTTTGTCATCCAAAATGGGTGTTGAGTCAGTGTTGAGTGTTAAGTGTTGACCCTATACTACCTCTTTTAGAAAACATGGTCAGATTTTAACTCTTTTTTATTATTTTAGTATTATCAGTTGATGAATTTTTTTTATCATTGTAATTAGTAATACATTAGAATTAAAAAAAAACATTACAATTAAAATAATAGTATGCTTTAAATAACGAGAGTTATTAAAATTTAAGTATTTTAATACTCTTTTAGAGATTTGTTATATGTTCGGTTCAAGCAAATACAATCAAGAGTTATCTTCACTATAATGTGTCTCTCTAAGCTTGGTATAGATCATCATTATGAACGTCTCACTAACATACGGGTAATGCTCACCCAAATTTTCTCTCCTTCAAGGTAGAGATAGCCTTTGCTAATACATAAAGATTACAAATGGTGTAGCATGTGTGTTCAACTATTTCAGATGAATGATTTAAATTCGAGTTATTTCACAGAATAACACTCGTATATATTTAGCTCGTAGAAGCTTTAGATCTTCTCTCACTTAATAATCTTGAGCTTTGATATGAATCAATAAATTAACTAAATAGTATTAAGTGTATTATGTGAATTGTTATATGTTAAGTGGTAAGCTGAAATGGTTGAAAACTATTTGTTTGGATATCCAACGATGAAATAGAGTGATAGACAACAAAAAAATATCTAGAATTCGGACCGTCTATCGACCATGTCCCTTATGCGTTGTTTTGTCTCACAAAAATAGATTCGTTAAGAAATGTCGAAAACACTGATTGTGACTCGTTAAACAAGCTTTAACCATAGCAAATCAAGGATGATTTGAAATTGTATTAGGCCAGGGAGATAGAAAACTATTTAAAATATTAATCGTCTTTTCTCATAAATTCCATTTGGTCATTGTCTATTTTCACTTTCAAAGAGTTTTACTCGTTTTGTTTGAACCAAAAATGGTTTGACTTGTTAGACGTTTGAATATATACCCCTTTAAGGAAGATTCTCTCTCTCTCCTTTTGTTTTTGATAAAACGTTTAATAGAAGTATTTTTGTAGAAATCATTTGAGTTTATAATATCAGTAGCAGGGGCGAATCTACGTTGAGAACTACGAGTTCGCACGAACCCATTCAGTTTCAAATTTTTAGTAGAAATGTTAATACAAAATTTGGTATGAACCCATAAAAAATATTTAGGATGAACCCATTAGTGAAATTGATAGGTGACTGAGTGGTTAAGTCATATACTTCCGAGGACACGTGTTCAACTCCTCCTTCCTTGGGGTTAAGTTGTTTTGATTTTTTTAACTTCAAAATTTAAAATAGAACTTAAGGTCTTAACATTAAACCAGCGCCCCCATGACCCCATTTCTGAAAGCAGCATCCCCAAATGCTTAACTAGGAAACCCACCACTGAAGTTGTTATCTTGGCAACATTCATGTGGATGCATGCTAGTAATGAATATGTTTTTTTTAAATAGAAACCAAATAAATCACATTGTAATCTCATAGGTTTTTAGGGAAGATCAGCAAGCAAGGACACCAATAGTTCCTGTAAATTGGTTGTTTTGCAAATAGATGCATATGTCAAAAGCAAAACATAAATGATTTTTATTACTAGAGCAGAGTTTATTTTACTATTAGTGGGTTGCATATAGATGGGTCTTTCGGTTTCTACGTACTTGATCAACATAATAGAATACATAAAATATCAATCTTTAGTTTTAACTTAGTTGTGGGTCGAAGATGTAATGCAATGTTTTCATCTTAAAAACTCGTAGCGAAAAACTATAAGTACTCTTTTTTATTTCGTAAAGACTATCGTATTTAAATTATTGTGTTTGTAATTTCTAATGACAGTGTTTTTTTATTATTGTATCGTATCTTTATTATGTGATGAACCTTACCCGACCCGAACCGTCGAATCGACCCGAAAACTTTTATGTCCGGTTCTATGAGCATTTATAAATAGTGAACCCACTGAAACAAATTTCTGGATCCCCCACTGATCAGTAGGTTAGAACCCCGCGTAATACGCGAGTTGAATAAATGTAATTTTTTATATTAAATAATAAAAAAAGTTATATTTTTAAGAATCCAGTGTATTGTACGAGTTAAGTAAATTTAATTTTATATATTAAATAATGAAAAAGTTACATTTTTAATAACCTCATGTATACTCGATATATGATGGATAGAGTGACTGTGGTGATGGTTCTTATAAATGTCACGTAAACATAGTGAATGCCGTATTTGAGTTGAGAGTTGAACACGAAAATAAAAGTATAGAATCAATAAACATTGATTAATGTTTTTGTAAACATTTTCGAAATATGTTCTACCCATAACTATTTTAGTTTAATAAAATAAATAAATCATTTACATTATATTAATTTATATTAAGACATTTAGTGTATTTGTTTTGTTAATTTAAAGATAAATAATTTTGAAATCTAATAAATATTTCAAAATATTATATTATCTCTTATACGAATTGTTTAAATTTATATTAAATTTAATTTTATAATTATCTTTTAATTAATATTAATTACTAATAGATGGCTTCAATGAAAAACATGTGTCCTCTCATTATTTTCTTTTATTATATAGAGTAAAGATATGTGCTGTTTGTTTTTTCAGAGGTAAAACATCTACAGTCTGCGGACCACATCTGCAGACATCTGTAGCAGAAAAGGTGGACCAAACCTCTGCAGTCTGCAGGGAGAAGACTGTTTGTTTTTTAACTTCTGCAAGCTGCTAATAAATTTTTGAAATTTAACACCTAAAATTAGCAAAATACCACTTAATTTCTGAAATTTAACATCTAAAAAATCAGCAAAATACCACCAAATTTCTAAAATTCAACACCAAAAATATCAAAATACCACCAAATTTTGACACAAATCTAACCACTGTTCAAATACCATAAAGAACACAAACACAAAACTAACTGCTGTTGAATTGTGGCTTCAGCAGCTTTCATGACCCGAAACAATCCAAAGCAACAAGCATCAGCACATACGCTACTCCTTATCAATCGCTGCTCCTATAAATCACAAAAAAAAAACCAAAATCAATCATCAATTTCCTCTAAAAAACGTAAAAAATACCCCTAGCTACTCAATCAGAACGTACAAAACTTATTAAGTCGAAATCAATTCAATCAGATTTGTGCTATCGGTTGGTTAATGAAAGATCTAGAAAGATGAAGAAGATACCGTCATTTGAAGGAGCAGGAGCTGTAGCAGGACTTTGAGCATTTATGGATGGAAGAAGTGACATCACAATTGTCATCAAAAAGCACATTTTCATGGTTTCCATCTTTGATTTTGAAATGCACACACCATTCGGTTGTGAAATTCAGATCCCCATGTGTAGTTGACGGTGTTAGATGGCTGCTGTGGAGGGGTGGACGTCGGCGGCCGTTGCGGCGGCGGCAGACGGAGCAGGACGGCGGAGAAGATGTAGCAGGAGGGCGGAGCAGAGCAGGACGGCGGTAGATGGATGAGGACGGCGGTGGCGGTTCAGATGGTGGGGGAGGAGGTTGGTCGCTGGAAGTAAACTAGGGTTGGGGTTTTTTTTGAATGAGAAGTGTTTTGAAGAGGAGCAGAAGACATAATCCCACCTCTGCCCGACAAAGAGGTGGGGAAGATGTTTTATTAGGAAAAGTCTTCTAAAAAACAAACAAGCTGCAGACCTTTATGTCTGCGCGTGGTCTGTGTGGAGAAGAGAAAAGAGGTTCTGAAGTGCTTTTTGTAAAAAAACAAACACCCCCTAAATAAATAAAATACTTGAGTGAAATGCACGAGCCCAAGCTCTATAAAAATATGGACGCACCCATGAAAAATAAAAACATTCTACGGTTAAAATGTTAAACAATATGATATATAATTATCATTGAAATTTGAAAGCATGACAAATAATCAAAATATATTAAAATATTATAAACATCCCACGGTTCAAATGTTAAACAATGTGATATATAATTATCATTGAAACTTTCGAGTTAAAAAAATCAATTTCAGATTATTAAAACAAAAGAGATAAATAGATTTAGTTAAATTGATGTTTAATATTATTATTATTATTTAGTAAAAGAGATAAATAAAAAAATAAAGGTGATAAATTACCAGAGAATGACACGTGTCCAAAAAGAATTTTTGTTTATTAGTATAGAAAGATTTGTATACAAACTTTTGTGTTCAACTCTCGAGATCATATTATATCCCTTTTTTTTATTTGTTTGTTTAAAACCTAAACAAACAATTCAAGAACATAAACAAGCACAAACGAAAATTAACAAACAAACTTAAACGAACAAAAATGAACATAATTAACAAAAATAAACGAACATAAATTAACATAATGAACACAAACGAACCTCCTTTTATGTTTATATCTATATAAACATAATTCTTATGTATTTATTAAGATTCTCTTTTATATTTAGGGTTATTAGATTTTAATAATCCAAAGTTTCATCTATTGACCGATAATAATATCAACTTTAAAAATTCTCCCAAACGATCCCAACTTCTAAGAATTTGGCCCCCATTGATCCTTTTATAACATATAAGAATTGGTCTCCTCAAAGGATTTAAGTGCGCCTGCAACCTTCTTAATTGAATTAAGTGCACCTACAGTTTGAAAATGATCGATGGGGACCAAATTCTTAAAAGTTGAGATCGCTGAAGGTAATTTTTAGAGTTTGAATTATTATCGGCCAACAAATGAAACTTAGTATTATTAAAATCCAATAACCCTTATATTTATAGATATTTATATTTAGGTAGAGGATCCTGTACAAAGTCCATCTTTTGTAAGAAGTGTAAGAAATAATTTGGGAATGACAAGTGCCCCTCATCTTAATTAATTCAAAAGGGTATATTAGTAATTGTACATTCTTGTCAATTAATTGATTTCCAATATAACTGGAAAAAAAAACTGGCGATGAGAATGTTAAGGGATTGATTCGAATTTTGTATTTTTTTTGCAAGATCCAATACGATTGTTATCTACGTATCATTCTTCATCAATTATAAATACAAGAAGTCTTATGAAATCGCTAGAGACAATACAGTTGTTTAACTTCTGCGCCATTCTTCGATTCTGGTGTTTTAGAGGGTTATATACATAAAGCTTCGATCTTGAATTGGTGTTTTAATGTTTTTTGGATTCCAGATAAAACACCATGACTTGAATCATAGTCATGGTGTTTTAAAATATGGGAATGTTTTTGTATTGATTGTCCAGATGTTAAAACACCATGGATGTAATCACAATACAATGTTTTCTGGATTCTAGATAAAACACCATGACTTGAATCATAGTCAATTTATCCAGTTGTTTTAAAACACCACGCCATGAATCTGATTATACAATGTCTCCATATAAAACACCATGACTTGAATCATAGATGTTTAAAACACCACACCATGAACAATGTCTCCAGATAAAACACCATGACTTGAATCATAGTCATGATGTTTTAAAATCTGGGAATGTTTTTGTATTGATAAAACACCACGCCATGAACAATGTCTCCTGATAAAACACCATGACTTGAATCATAGTCATGGTGTTTTAAAATCTGGGAATGTTTTGTATTGATAAAACACCACGCCATGAACAATGTCTCCAGATAAAACACCATGACTTGAATCATAGATGTTTAAAACACCACGCCATGAACAATGTCTCCAGATAAAACACCATGACTTGAATCATAGTCAATTTATCCAGTTGTTTTAAAACACCACGCCATGAATCTGATTATAGATCTCTTTATGATAACGTATGAAGAATATGCAACCAAAGACATCCTACAATTAAGGTGAATCATTAATTCCGATATTTAAGGAAAAATGAGTGAATGTAGGAGTTTTTGGTTGTGTAGGTTACGGTTACCATATTTCAAACATTTAAAAAGACACTCTTGCCCTTCAATTTTACATAAGGTCCCTCTAATTAAAACACAATTTACATTTTTATACCCTATTAATCTCAACCATTAGATCAAATATCCAATGGTTTAAAACACTTCTTACCCTTCTTACATTTTAGACACTTTTTACCATATCCTCACCCTTTATATTTATATAAACATAATATTTATATAAAATAACTCCTTATGTATTTATTAAAACTAGTAGGGTGCCCGCGCGATGCGGCGGGGGCAACACTTTGCATTGCGGCACTCATTTCTAGTAGTTTTCTTATTCGTATAATATTTTTATTATTGTGGTGGATATATGTCATAAGTGTTACACATGTCTAGAATTTTAAATATCAAGTAATTCAAGAAACCATTGGTGTAATAAAGTAACACACGAATAATAAAAAATAATCTTAAACATAATTAAAAGTTATATAAAGTAACACACCAATTGAGAAGAACTGGCTTTTTGTTGGAGTAAAACAAGTAATGAATAGGGGAGTTGTATCTATATATAACACATTTAAAACCTACGAATTTTTAACAAACTGTAGCTTTTTTGAATCAACTAATCTTATCTTATTAGTCAAAATTTTAAATAATAATCCCTATTATAATGCAACAGTATCTAGTTTACTTGCTGTAGCTTTTTTAAAATAACACAATCTTATCTTATGTTGTTTTTAAATAATAATCCCTAAAAAAATGCAAGAAGATCTAGTTTAAATTTGTTGTAGCTCTTTTGAAATAAAGTAATATTATCTTATGAGTCTAATTTTTAAATAATATCCCCTAAAAAATGCAACAAATACGAACTATCTAGTTTAACTTGATGTAGCTTTTTTTTAAATAACTAAACTAATTCGCAATGAGTCTAATTTATAACTGATAATCCCTAATAAAATGCAACAATATCTAATCAACATTTTTATCTTATCAGTCTAATTTTTTTCACTTTTGATTATGTATCTAGTCAAGTTTCAATTTCATTTACTTTCCTTGTAACTGTTTCTTATAATATGATACTTACCCAAATTAGGGCTTTTTTTAGGGATTTTTTATATTGGTTACGTGCTATATATAATGCATAGTTATTAAAATATACCATGTTTTAAAATTGCTCCTTAAATCACTCATATTTAATCTCTGATTATATTTTTTAAATTTTCAATCTATCTATATTAATTAAAATTTTCAATTAGCTCAGGGCCCTCATATTACGTTTTTTCCCACTGCCCCTGATTTTTCATATGAGCTTCTAAATAAAAGTCCTTATATTTGGCATTTATTTAAGTGGAAAATACTTTAATACACGAATTATTATTAAGAATAAAAAAAGAACATAAAATAGAATCTTAAACAGTTGTTTTATTATTTCCAACCAACACAAACTGAAAATGAGAAAAAAAACATAGAAAACATTTGCTAGATATCATATTAGACTTCATGATATCTGTTCCGCTTCTGAATTGAAAACCAATGGGTATTTTTAATCGGGTTTTGTCGTTTGAATCTGCAGTATCTTTAAATTCTTCCGCTTTGTCATCGTCATCGAAATCATCTAAATCAACCACGTCACTCCATTTCAATTTCGAGAGTCTCTTGTATCTCTTCCTTTGAGCTTCACATTTTCGATCCTTAAAAAAAAGACAAAAACTGAATACAAAAGTTAAAAAAAGATTAAATAAACCTTAAAATTACCTCTTCAGTAAATTCACGTTGAAGATGAGACTTGTACGGGCTGAACATGTGACCGTAACTGATTATCTCAACAGATTTATCACCATCATCCTGCAAAAAAACCGTTAATATGAACAGCTCGTTATTTAATCGAACAACCTGTTATGAACAGCTCGTTATTTAATCGATGTTTGAACAGAAAAAATTAATAAAACAATCAAAATCGAAACCTTAGAAGCGGGAGCTGCAACTGGATTGTTTAAATCGGCGCGTTCACCTTCCAACTGAAACGAAAAAATAACATATATTAAAATTCGCATAAAATTAAAACATAATTTATAAATTGATGCGAATTAACAATCTAACCTTTGAAAGTACAACATCATATGATTGTTTTTTCGCAATCACTGGATTCGAAATTGGATCCATTATCAAATGTTTAGCAATAGAAATGGGTGCCCTACTATGTATTTATAGTAGGAATATATAAGTGAATTAGGGTTATTTTGAAATCTGACACCCTTTTGTTTAGGATGTTAGTTGCATCTATTTAATTTTGAATCTACCAATCTTAAAAAAAAACCAAACGTGCATAAAATAATAATAATAATTGTATCTAGTTAAAATGTTTGTTTTCAAATGTGAAATAATAATAATAATTGTATCTAGTTAAAATGTTTGTTTTCAACTGTGAAATAATAATTATATGTATTGTTACTTTGAACAAAATAATTATATATACTTTGATTTGTTAAAAATTCATATTAACGGTTTTCGTCTTGCAGATTTATGAAGTGTCGCGGTGCCGATTTATCATCTTGGAGTTGATGTATCTAGTTAAAATGTTTGTTTTCAACTGTGAAATAATAATTATATGTATTGTTACTTTGAACAAAATAATTATATATACTTTGATTTGTTAAAAAATCATATTAACGGTTTTCGTCTTGCAGATTAATGAAGTGCTGCGGTGCCGATTTATCATCTTGGAGTTGAGCTGAACTTGTTATATAGAATAGATTTTAATTTGATTATCATGTACCAGAAAACTTGGAGGAATATTGCGGCTGGTAAAGTTATATTAAAAATGAGTAAATTTACCCATTAACAATCACTACAAACATAGTGTTAATTTTTTTTTTTAAATTTAAAGACCTTATAAATATTTAATTATTAAGTATAAACATTCTAGTTAATTATTAATCCGATACCAATGTCATATAAATCAAATTTTGTTTAAGATAAAGGTTAAATAGTAAGAATAGAAAATATCGAAGGAAAAAAAAAAGAAATATGTTGCAAAAGTATTAAATAATAAGTGTAATAAACACGTGTGTGTTTCAACATTGAAGATTCTTTTGAATTATAAAGAGTGGGGGAAGTGTAACTAATTACCCATAATTATGTTAAATGTCAAGGATTTAAATGTAATAGATTGAGGGACTAAAAAATAATTATGGTTTAAAAGACCATTTTACCCTCGTTTTAGGAGTTTATTTATAAATAAGGGGGGAAGAAGTTCTTAACTTTTGGGAATCCTTCCCTCCTGCATTATAATATAGTATAGATTATAAAACAAACAAACATAAATAAACGTAAATAAATGTAAATAAACAGATGTTCACAATCAAAATGGGTGTTTATGTTCTCCTATTTAACTAAATGAACAAAAAAAATGTTCATACTCGTTTGTTTATTAAATAAACTAACTTTTCGCTAAATGATTTACGAATAGTTCATAAACGTTCTGGTTCTTTTCATGCCTAAAAGTGAGATACGGGGGAGCCATTTAATGACAATATAAGCAAACCGGTGTGTTGCAAAAACATAGGAGATCACAAGAGACGGAGTGAAAACCATATTGGTGATAAAAATGCAAGTTAATCTTTAGATGCTTGATACAATGATAAAAGACGAAACTATTACCGAGTACGTATCACCAAATTTGTCATTAAACAAGTTATTAGAAGGTAACAAATATTTAAAAATGAAAATCAGAATAAATAATTAGTTATATTTCAACCCGTATTTAAAAAAAAAACAATAAGGATAATACATAATACAATTTTATAAGGGCAAATACCATAAAAAACCAATATACTTTCTATTTTTTCTCACAAAAAGTCTCTCAACTTTTTTTTTTTTGCATATAAAAGTCCCTTAACTTGTTAAATTTGAACATTATTTAAAAAAAAAAAAGAGAACTGGTAACCGGTTGTCCAGGTAGTTTTGGTTACGTGAATACTTTTTTACTGTGGCTTTAAAAAAATAAAAGGAATGGATTTCACATGATAAACCCTAGCAACTAAAACGTCAAAGAAGGAGGAGACGAAGCGTATGAGTTTAACTCGAAGAAATACTTGAAATCAATTACAGGTACAAAATCAGTTTCTTGTGAACATAATCGACATCACCGTTCTTTTAATCCACGTTGCTTGATTAACATCATGTTTTAATTCCACGTACAATGATACTCAATTTCTTGTTCTTTTGTTGTCCTCATAATTGTTTAGAATTTATTTTTGTGGATTTTGATGGAGTCAGTGATTTTTGTAGGATGGAGTCATATTCGAATGAAGAAGATGATGATTTTAGTGATGCTACTTATGAAGTAGCCAAGTACTGAAGAAGAGGAATTGTTAGATTCGTTGCCATTAGATCTTGAAGATGAGGATTTTGTTTCTATTTTAAATAGGACAAACGATGATCCTTTTTAAAAAAAAACTTAGTTACGAGAATATGCGGCCGCATTATGGTAATGATGTTGACAACGATGTTGGTGAGACTTTAGTCGAGGGTGACGATGATCTAAACATTGACGAGCCTTCATGGAATTTGCATGTGATTGTAATTGAAACCGGATTATTAAATGCTAGTGAAGAAATTGATCAAGATCTTGTGAAATATTGAACTAGTAATTTATGATAGATTGATTTCAATATGTGATTGTGATGTGTTAAAGCGTAATGTATCAATGGATATTCAACACATGTTGCCCTAGAGTATGCATTGATGATGGTCACGTTTTTAGTATTTGATTTTAACATTAATAAACTATAGGTAACATATTATTTAATTAAAAAAAAACTATTTGTAAATTGTAAACGAGATATAATTATCAAATTAGGATTTGTAGTACATGGTTTTGATCACATGTGCGTATTTCAATGTTGTTAAACCGGACCAAAACCTGTTTAATCGGAACCAAACCTTTAACCAGTTTGGTTTGCACGGGTTGAACCACTGAACCAATTCTTTTTTTTTTTTTGCTAATTTTTTTTATAGTTATATAAGATTTGAAATTAAAAATATTCTTTTTAAAGAGGAGCATATTTGATTTAGTAAAAAGATACTTATGCACCTCTTCCAAAAATATCTTTCCATTATTTTGCCTAGAAAAAAATATTTCGTTAATTAATATAGAAAAAAACAAATACAATATTATTTTGAGAAAACAATAAGGATATGAGTTGGCCAGAAAGTCCAAATTTCCTAAAAAGTGTAAAAAGTCATAAAACACCATAATGTCAACCATAAAACACATCAAAAACCCACAAATAATATGATGAAGATTACTAAAACATCATGTATGTGGGTTTTGTGTTGTGTTTTAGATGTTAAGGCTCTGATTGTGGAATGACAAATATTATTGTGTTTTATGTTGTTTAGCATTGTGTGTTTTATATTCATAGTTCTACGATGGTGTGTTTGAAGTTTTTATGAACTATTAGAGTTTGAATATGGTGTTTTAGTAATATTCATTCTATTATTTGTGAGTTTTAGGTGTGTTTTATGCCTGAAATTATTGTGTTTTATGACTTTTTACACTTTTTAGGAAAAACACACTTTCCGTAGGATCCCCACTCAAACAATAAATAACGTAACAATATAGTATTCAAATGTTGTATAACATATAAATACCTTTTAAACTTATGTATTGCATCATCATCTATACATATAATAAAAGAAACCACTTTGAGGACACTTTTCATCATATTAGGCAATGTCTTATGAATAATTATAATTTTAGGTTAATCTCTTCTAATTAATTATTATAGATAATTAATCATCCTACTAAATATTTATTTAGTTTAATTATTACTTTTATCTTTATCTATTTACTTCAAATTCAAACTTATTTATCTAATTTGATATTAGAGTAAATTACGATTTTGGCCCCTGTGTTTGTATCACTTTTACCCTTTTAGCTCAAAAAGAATTTTTTTAACATCTGAACTCACAACGTCTTTTTTTTCTAACCCTTTTGGACCCAAACGTCTTTTTTTCTAACCCTTTTGGTAGGCGCCAAATATATAAAATTACATTTATTAAACTCGTGTAATAAATGAGGTTTCTTAAAGATGTATTATTTTATTATTTGGTAAACAATATTACATTTATTCAACTCGTGTAAAACAAACGGTTTTAAAGATATAACTTTTTTATTTGGTATATAAAATTATATTTATTTAACCCGTACAATATGATTCTTATAGATATAACTTTTTATTACTTAATATATAAAATTATATTTATTCAACCCATGCAATAAAACAAGTTTCTAAAGATATATTATTTTATTATTTAGTATATAAAATTCATTTATTCAACCTGTGTAATACACGGGGTTATAACCTAGTGTATATATAAACAAAATCAGTAGGGTGGTCGGTTTAGCACTCATCCCATATTCAAAATACTAGAATATGTATAGTCAAGAGTTGTGCACGTTTAGGTTCGGTTCAGTTATTAGCATTATCCGTAATCATAACCGAAGTCATCGGTTAATCAGTTCGGTTAATTCGGTTAACTTGTCAGTTTTCGATTCGATTCAGTTAATAACCAAATCAAACAAGGGCTAAATTTTTTCTTAGAATTATATGTAATAGATGTATAAATATGTGAAATAAAGGTATAAGTACATGAAATGAAAGTATAAATAAAATATGAAATACATGAAACTAGAAAAAAATATATGAAAATATAAATGGTTCGATTCAGTTAATCGATTATACAAAAAATAACCGATAACCACTTTTGATTAAGGCTCAAACTATCTACACACTTGGTGTGTAGATAGGCACCTCCAAAAGGTGTTTTTTGTCCTATATGGACACCCTGCAGTGTCGAGCTGTGGTCAAAGCGCGGTGTTTTGGTCCGGCCAACCAGACAAAAGACTGACGGGTGTCTGACGGGTCTGTTGACCGGACCAAAACGCCGAGCTTTGGCCGCGTTTTGGTCATGTCAACCAGACACCCTGTCAGTCTTTTGTCTGGTTGACAGGACCAAAACGCGGCCAAAGCTCGGCGTTTTGGTCCGGTCAACAGACCCGTCAGACACCCGTCAGTCTTTTGTCTGGTTGGCCGGCCCAAAACGCCGCGCTTTGACTACAGCTCGACACTGCAGGGTGTGCATATAAGACAAAAAAACACCTTTTGGTGTGTAAATAGACAATGTGGTGTGCCAATAGGTACACCCTTGATTAAATTCGTATAGAGTAATAGAGAAATACAAAACTTTTTACAACATATAACAAATCCCAAAGATATTTCACAATTAAGGGCGATTGGACTACACGCACCAATAGAAACATGCCACCCACCCCCACCCCCTTTATAACCCCCACCGTCACCGGAGTTTTCACTCTCTCTCTCTCCTCCGCCATGAAAACCACCTCATCACCTCCCCTTAATTAGGGTTTGTCATCTCCACCCCTTTTAACCTCCACAGTCCTCTTCATTTCTCCACCATTTCAATCCAATATCCACGTCATCATGTCATACTCCTACGCTCAAAAACCCCCACGTCAACCGGGTCGACCCACCTACCACCCACCCCACCACCGACCCACCCACATTCCCGATCAACCCAGTTCTAGAATCGGTGTACGACAACACAACTATCATCATCATCAAACAAACCCTAACCAGTACGACACCGTTTTACAAAACCTTAACAATCTGAAACTCACTGAACATGAACAAGAACAACAAAAAGAAACCACTAACACGGGTATCAATTTCGACGCGTATGAAGACATACCCGTCGAGATAACCGGGTCGGACGTACCCAAACCCGTTAACACGTTCTCAGAAATCGATTTGGGTCACGTGCTTAATGATAATATCAAAAACCGGTGTAAGTATGTGAAACCGACGCCCATACAACGTCATGCGATTCCGGTTGCTTTAGCTGGTCGTGACTTGATGGCGTGTGCTCAGACCGGGTCCGGTAAAACGGCGGCGTTTTGTTTTCCGATTATTAGTGGGGTTATGAAAACGACGTCGTCTCCGCCGTCGTACGGTCGTCGGGAGACTGTTGCGTTTCCTCTTGCTCTTGTTTTGTCTCCCACTAGAGAACTTTGCTGTCAGGTGATTATTATTGTTCTGTAAACGCCGTCGTTTTCTTATATTATTATTGTTATTATTATTTTATATTTGTTTTTGTTATTTTTTTTTTATATTTACAAGCTAATGTTCATAACATGGTTAATAACTTTAGGGTGATTTTGTTAGATTTGTAGATGCAATGTAATTTGTTGTTGTATAATATTAATATTTGTATTTTTTGAAGAATATTTTTTATAAATTTATTTTGTTACATTTGTAAGTGTAATTTGCTGTAGTATAATATTAATATTTGTTTTATTATTGTGTTAGATTTTTTAAGAACATGGTTCATAACCTTATTTTGTTACATTTGTAGGTGTAATTTGTTGTAGTATAATTATAATATTAATATCAATATTTGTATTTGTGTTTTGTAAGATTTTTGAAGAAATTGTTGCATAACTTTATTTTGTTACATTTGTAGGTGTAATTTCTTGTAGTTAATATCAATGTTTGTATTATTATTTTGTTAGATTTTTGAAGAACATGGTTAATAACTTTATTTTGTTACATTTGTAACTTGTAAGTGTAATTTGCTGTAGTATAATATTTTAAAATTTGTTTTCTTATTTTGTTAGATTTTTGAAGAAAATGGTTAATAACTTTATTTTGTTACATTTGTAACTTGTAAGTGTAATTTGCTGTAGTATAATATTTTAAAATTTGTTTTCTTATTTTGTTAGATTTTTGAAGAAAATGGTTAATAACTTTATTTTGTTACATTTGTAGATGTAATTTCTTGTAGAAAAATACTAATATTTGTTTTTATATTTTGATTGATTTTTGAAGAACATGGTTTATGGGCAAGGATCATTTCAGAACCATAAATATTTACAGAACTCGCAGAACTCCTAAAAACAATCTTTTTATATATATATTTTTATGTTTAGGATAATTTTATCGTTTATTATGTGTATTTTTATGATTACATACATGTTAAGAGTAATTTTATCAATTTTTATATGTAATTTTATAATTACACATATGTAAACTAGTTTTTTTACATATATGTAATTAGTTATTACACACATATATATTATTTGGCTATTAAACATATGTAAAGTACTTTTAAAATGCATGTAATCATAAAAATACATATATTAGAAGATAAAAAGATTCTAAATACAAAAAAATCTATATAAAATGATTGTTTATTGCGAGTTCTGAAAGTTGTGCAATTATTTAGAGTTCTGAAATGAACCCAACCCCATGGTTTATAACTTTATTTTGTTACATTTGTAGGTGTAATTTGCTGTAGTATAATATTAATATTTGTATTATTATTTTGTTAGATTTTTGAAGAACATGGTTCATAACTTTATTTTGTTACATTTGTAGGTGTAATTTGTTGTAATATAACATTAACATTTGTATTATTATTTTGTTAGATATTTGAAGAAGCTAAGAAATTCTGCTTTCAAACTGGTGTGAAAGTTGCTGTTGTTTATGGTGGTGCACCAGTTTATCCTCAGGTTTATATACTCTTTCAACTTTTAACAAGCTGCAAACCCTAGTTTTTTTTTTTTTTTTTGCTAATTATGATTATGGATATTTTAACTGAATAATGGTGGTGTAGTTGAGGAATTTAGAAAGGGGTGTGGACATTTTAGTTGCCACACCAGGAAGATTAACCGACATGATCGAAAGATCAAAAGTTTCGCTTGCGAAAATCAAGTATTTGGCTTTAGATGAAGCCGATCGAATGCTGGATATGGGATTTGAACCCCAAATCAGAAAGATTGTCGAGCGTTTGGATATGCCGCCTTGTGGTCGTCGACAAACAATGCTGTTTAGTGCAACTTTTCCAACGGAGATTCAAGTTAGTCATATGAAACATGTTTGGTTAATAGAATTATTAAAGACTGTTTGTTTATATAAATAATGTAATTATGTTTTGAATGCAGAGGATGGCGTCTGATTTCCTTAAGAACTACATATTTCTGTCCGTCGGTCGAGTTGGTTCCAGTACTGATTTGATCCTGCAAAAGATTGTGTTTGTTGAGGATTCGGAGAAACGTGACTATTTACGCAATCTTCTTCATGATCAGAAAGCAAAAGGAAATCTGGGGAAGGTATTTACGCGATCGACTTCATTTTCTTTGGAATTTGCTTAACTAATTTTCTAATCTGTTTTTTTTTTTTTGAATCTTGATTCAGAATGCATTGACTTTAATCTTTGTGGAGACTAAACGAAGCGCGGATTCTTTAGAAAATTGGCTATGCAGGATGGGTTTCCCCGCTACCGCAATCCATGGAGACAAAGTCCAATTTGTAAGATCAGTTATTCATTTTCTCTCTTTGATAGTTAAATTGCAAACTATGTAGATATATCGGTTTTCGGTCCCCTGGTGAGATATCGTTGCAATATATCGGTCAGAATATCGATACAGATATTATCCACGATGTTGATCGATATATCTCACCGATTTTCCCGTTATCATTACCTTTCTTCTTAGTTCTAGCATTCGTCTTTGTTCTTACTCGATATATCTCACCGATTTTCCCGTTATCATTACCTTTCTTCTTAGTTCTAGCATTCGTCTTTCTTCTTACTGTTGTTATTAATGTTTTAAGTCTTAATAGTTAATTATTAGTGTTAAATGTTAGTGTTTTAAGTCTTAATCAGTTCCTACTTGCTACAATTGTTAGTGTTTTGCAAGTTGCAAAAGGTTAATTTGTTAATGGTAGGAGAGTATACTAAAATGTTAGTTTTAAATCAATATATATATATAAATTCAGCTTGATATTAAGATTACCGATATCCCACCGTGATTACTGATATCTCAAATATCGGTCCTTGGCCGATATCCGACTTTTTACTTCATTAACTACTTAGGTTAAATCGCAAATTAACGTGTTTTTGTATGCTAAATTACTGCAGGAAAGGGAAAGAGCCTTGCGGTCTTTTAAAAATGGTGTAACTCCAATTTTGGTGGCTACTGATGTTGCGTCAAGAGGACTGGATATCCCACGGGTTGCTCATGTGATAAATTTCGATCTGCCACGTGACATTGACAGTTATGTTCATAGGATTGGGAGAACCGGTCGTGCTGGTAAATCTGGGCTAGCAACTGCTTTTTTTAATGCTAAGAACTCAATCGTTGCTAAACCGATTTCTGAGCTTATGAAAGAAGCTCATCAGGATGCACCGGGCTGGCTTGATCAATATGCTGAAAGTCATTCGTCTTCTAGTGATTATCGTCGTGGTTCTAGCAGGTTTGGTGGTCGGGATTTCAGGAGCGGTAATGGTGGTTCGTATGGGAATGAAGATTATGGCGCGACTGCAGCATATGGTGGGAATGCGGATTATGGTGGTACTTCTTATGGTGGTTATGACGATTATGCTCCGCCGATTGTGGCTGCAGGCGTTTCTGATTCGTATGGTGGTTTTGGCGGCGGTGGTGGTGGATATGGTGGTTGGGACTAAAAGTAATTTGACAGTCGTTGTGCCACTCTCTTATAAGCTATGACTCGAAGAAATGGTTATATATTTTGGTTTAGGTTCACTTAACTTTTTGCTAACAAAAATGAAGATTGGGGGTGGTGGTATAGGTGATATTACATAGATGGTTTATTAAGCTACATTTTACATTTTGATGAGTTGACTTTTGGGTTCAAGTTACATATGTAAAGCTTGAACAAGTATATGATGATGATGATATTGAAATTGATGTTTCTTTTGGCTATTATGGCATATGACCATATGTTGCATGTATAATCTTGTTCTTTCTTTGTTACGAGGTTTTTTTTTTTTTTTTTTTTTTTTTTTTCTTCTTCTTCTTCTGTTACTTTTCAGTTTGATTGGTGGTGGGTAACGCCTTCCGAAGAGCCTTATTGTGTTGGTTAGGCTGAAGAGTTTAGCTAGGGGTTTTATCACGCCACCTCAGCGCCACCTCATCACCACGTCATACAAGGGCTTTAAATCCCCCATCCTTTAACTTGTCGAATGTGGTATAAAACCCCTTACCACTATAGCACCCCCCTTTAAAGCCAATCAACTTCGAAAATCTCCAACTTTGCTCGTTAACATGCTGGCGGAAGGATGATGGCGCTCCCCCTTTAATTGTGGTGGTGTGGAAGATGGAGTCCCGGTCCCGGGGACGCTATGAAGGTTGAGGTGGCGGGGTGGCACCCCCAACACCCACCACTAAAACATGATATTACTAGGAAAATGATACCTATATTTATAAATGAAATGAATTAAGAGATTGTATCTACTAAATGTAGACTTTTGGGTAACTTTTCGTAGGTTTAAACTGAGACATTTATAAGTAAACGGATCGAAATTATCACCTCTAGATGCATTTTAATTGATTTGTAAGAGAAAAAGTTTGAGTTTTTACATGGACCGTGAGTCGTTTTCAGTAATTCTAGCGAGTAGGTTGTAGGTGCATATGGTAAGGCTAATTCCAGCAACAACACCTACAATTGATAACTCGGGTATATATGGCGTTGACTTTCCTCCAAGTCTAGAAGTTAAGCTTATAAGATTGACTCTACCTCTACTTTTTTTGTAACTTTATATCTTTTTATGTTAAAAAGATAAGTCACAAAATAGTAACCAAGTTTTAAAAGTGTTGTAATTAGATCACCTGTATCGTTTTCGTCCCAATTAGATAACTTAACTTTCAAATCGTGCCATGTCCTTTTTTCCATGTGCCAAGAAAAAATAGAGCATAAGATGTTGGGGGTCGAATCATTTTAATATATGAAATTATATTTATTAAAAATAAAAACACTTTAATTACATTAAAAATTAAAAAAAAACAAGTTAAAATCCAGTCATCACTCGACGTAACCATCAAATAAAAGGGAAAAAAAAACAAAAATCCAAATCACCACAGTTACCTATGAAATGGATGAAAAAACCTTAATTTTAATGAAAAAATGAATGTTGAATGACCTGATTATAACACTTTTGAAACTTGAGTGACCTAATTGAAACACTTTTAAAACTTGGTTACTGTTCTAGAAAGTTACCCAATACTTGTACTTTTATTTACTATATTTACGGATCATATGCTAAGGGATTGGGTGCTGGGACTCTGGGTATCTCATCAGGGTTAAAAGCTGGTATGGGAATCGGTTCTTCTTGGCTGGGTTCTATTTCCATAGGTTGAGTTGGGAATAGTAGTAGTGGTTGTGGTGCAATGATTTGTTGTAAGTTTGGGTCTATGGCAGTAGTAGCTAATATGTGAAAGTTGGCCAATCGCCTATTGATTATGTCTTGGGTCTGGGCGTTCATCTCCCTATTTGCTGCTGCTAAAGCCCTTTGTTGCTGTAATTTCCTCATTCTTTTTCCTACGCTCATGTGCTCCCCGACTGAACCATCCTCTCTTTTTGGTAGGGAATGGTTCTGCGGATTGCACTTTAAAGATGAATATCCCCTCTTCGGTGTCAGCTGAGTACCCCAAAGGAGTAGGTTGGGAGTAAGTTCCTTCATTTCTAGGGGAATTAGAGAGGTGACGATAGGCGTCAGATGGTCCTTGATCACTCATACTGTAAACTAACAGATTGTCAAATAACACAAAACAATAATATACATGTATACACATAGTCACATAGATTATTTCCTAACAGAACTGACAATTTTGATGTCAGCAGAACACTTCTGTGGCTGAAATAAGTGGTTGTAGCTCTGATACCACTTCCTGTCGCAACCCCCGACCCCTAGCCTTGAGAGGCGGGCGACCGCGAGCTACTCAGAGCTGGTGGTATCGATGTTTATTTATTTGGCAGCGGAATTTACATCAGGACCGTAGTTAGAAAATAATTCATCAGAGTTAAGCACCAAACTTTTATAATGATAAATACATGGGAAAACCCCAAGTTTCTATTACAAACACGTTTATAGGGATAAACCCTATTTTATTGAAATAAAACTTCTTCATTATTTAGGTAACTTTTATAGCCACTTTTTCCAAGCATTCAGTGCTCTCCAGCTGGCTTCTATTTAGCTTTCACATTTTGTTACCTGAAACGCGTTTTAAAAAGTTTTATTAGCAAGAAATACTGGTGAGTGAATCCTAGTTTAATCAAAACAAGTTATATCATTTTACAATAGTGAGGGCAATCCAGCAATTACATTTGTTTACATCTACTTTAATTAACACCCACGGTACTGTCAATCCTGACTTGTGGTCATGTTACTACTCACAGTGTAGTACCAAATTTTGTATACAAAACCCCAACATACCGACGATAATTGTAGAATTACAAATACTCAATCACTGCTAATTATAATGTAAAACAATTGAGGTTTTGTAAAAAAAGTTTACAAAAAGAAGAATTACTAACATTGCTAATTTAGGTATTTTCTTGTGACTTCCTGGCTATAATCTATTAATTTAAACAATGCACACGCTTTAGTATAATAACCCAAATTTTTACATTAGCTATAGGGATGGCAAAAAAGCCCAAGCCCGACGGGTCTACCCGAAACCCGAAACATACGGGCCGGGTATACCCGAAGCCCGATGGGTATGGGCCGGGTATGGGCTTAAGAAGGGAAAAATTTCGGGTACGGGTACGGGTATGGGATTTAGTGATACCCGCCCGATACCCGGCCCGATATTTGGCCCATTTACCCGAATAATACTTGAAAGTATCATATTATAAATTTCCATATATATGAACTTAGTACATGCACTTATTAACTTCTCTATAGTACTAGGGTCTAGTCTTCTCTTTACCGGTAGTCATCTCTTTAAAATTATATTGGATAATGGAAGCTACTACTTCATATGGATATGGAAGTACTAGCTTATTTTTAAGCATGTATAAGCTTACTAAGTGAACAAATAAGTTATTTTTGAGCATGTATATTGGATATGGAAGCTAGCACCTTTTATTATGTGAATGTTTATGCAATTAGGTGGTCCTAATACAATTAATTAATTAAGTAATCGTTTTGACTTAGTTTGGTATATGTGGTCTGAATATGATAAGAAAGTATTTAATCATATTTTCATTTGTTATAGTTATTAAAATTGTAAATTATATAAACATCAAAGTAAAAAATGCACATTTGTCCCAACGGGTATTTTTAAGAAATTAACGGGTATACCCGATACCCGCGGGTAAGCCCGATACCCGACGGGTAATTACCCGACAAATACCCGACGGGTAACGGGCCGGGTATGGGCCAAAGAATTAGAACCGGGTACGGGCCTGGGATTACCAATACCCGGCCCAAAACCGGCCCATTGCCATTCCTAATTAGCTATACACTCTCCAAGACAGAACTCCAATGACTAAGCCAGATAGAGTCTCGACCTGCGTTACGGAGCACTAGATCAATCGGGCATCGTATCTAATACGTAACTAGGGGTTATATTACTTACATCGAGGCAAAGCTTCGCTATTTTAGTGGGTATAATACACGAAAATTATTATTATTATTCAGAATTTTAGAGAGAGAGATCGATTGTGAACGATTTGCAAAATGAAGCCGATCTCCCCTTTTATAGTGCCTGATTGGCAATTTGTCGTGCCCCGCGAGAGGCGAAGACAAGGTCTTCGTGGCCCGCGAGCTAGGTGGAGTAGGGCTTAGCCTTGCTGAGTTGACCCACTAGCCTCGACACATAACCTGACACGTGGCGACAGGGGGTGCGGGCAGGTGGCCAGCCGTCGCGGCCCACGAGAGCCCATTAAACCTGATTTTATTTGATTTTTGTTAAATGAAAGGTATTTCGGGTCCATTTTTTGTATACGGGGTGTATTTTAGGACGTATAGAGGTGTTACAAGTATTTTGGGAGAGTTGTTATACATGCAATAAATTTTTTTGTGATTAGCATAAAACAATAAAGTATTTTAGGTTAACTATCTCGTATGAAAAAATATATTTTTTCTCTTGAATCCATGTTCACGCATTACTTAGACCACTCCCATTAGTGAATTAAATTGTTGTTTTTGTGTTTGTTACTAAAGATGAAGTTATAGTTTTGGATACAACATTAGCATATGCATATCCAGATGTATTTTTTTTTTGAATGACTAAACTTGCATGCCATGAGTATTGAACCCATGACCTCCACTTTGCATGCATATCCAGATGTATATGCATATCATTATTTTCTAGGTAACAATGAAATCCACTTTAAAACTAGCTAATTAGGATATTCAGCTCATTGCTTAAGCTTAAGTTTCATATTCATGGCTTAAAAGGAAATAATGTCAATAGTTTAGAGGGAGTTGAACAAATTAAGAATTTATATATTTTTGTCAAAAGTGAGAAAAAAGTTCCTAATATGAAAATATCTAAGGGGTGTGGGGCTTGGCAAGGGAAGGGGGGATGAGGTGGAGGGTCGGTGACGACAGGACCCCCTGGAAACGGTAAATTCTTACCAACCTCACCGATTGAATTTTGTTGATTTTCCAAATTTTGATTGTTGAATAATAGTGCAAAATAAAATAAAAAAACATTTTTACCTTTATATATCTATACAATTCTCTCCAACCTCATACGTTCCTCTTCAACAAATCACATAATTCTCTATATACTTTTTATATAATCTTGTTAATTTTTTGTTAATAGCCATGAGTTCAACATCATCTTTTCATATAATGTTGTTAATTTTTTGTTTGGTAATCCATGTTTGTTTGGTAATCAATCGAGTGCGAAAATTGCACCACTGAGACCGACTTTGTAATTATCAAAATACTGGGACCAAGTCTGCAAACTATAGGGACCAAACACACATTTAACTCATTTTAAAATGTTTTACCTTACCACTGAACCACCAACCCCGATACTCTTTAAAAATATCCTAACTCCATACTAGTAGCAAAACATTCATGTCTAGTTGTAACACCCACATTTTATTTTTATAAGCCTATATAAATGAATTTTTTTAAAAAATATAATTAGATTCAAGCTCATGAATTGTTGCATCGCCTTGCAAAACATATATTTTGCAATGATACAATTATTATTATTATTATTATTATTATTATTATTTGTAATGAATTATTATAATTGTAATGAATTATTATGATAACCGTAACATAAACAAAACAAGCAAGCAAACAAACGAAACTCACTTCAATGGAGACTCAAGTTTAATCCCCACTTGTATTACTTTGGTGGATAAGACAATGATAGATAGAGCTTAGCCTCCTTGTAGAGGTATCATATTCTATCCTGAGCCCACCCGGGTTTTCGTCCCACCGTGTGTTATGTTAGAGAGTTTTGCTCTTGTGGTGACACAACGACTATCAAGTAGCAGCCGGCGGTGTAGTTTCACGGAGGAACGCCCAAGTCAAACTCTGAAGCTAGCTTGAGCCCGGTTAAGACAACATAGTCTGACTAGAGTAGGGCAACATGGCTCTCCAATTTAGGAAGTACGGTAGCCCTAAAAGAAAAAGTCGTAAAAAAAAAAAGGTGTGGGAAAGTGAAAGTTGAAAAGCACCGAAGCCAGCCCGGGTGTACGTACGTACATGTATAAATAAAAGTGAAATCCCAATTTCATTCATCAAACGCAAAACCTAAAACAACAAATCGGAGGAGTTTGGATGGAAGACGACGAAGGTACGACGTAATTTATGACGAATTGAATTGATTGTCGTATGAATTATTGTTTTAGGGTTTAGTTGCGGTCAATCGAATCGAATTGGTGTTTTAGTTCAATGTTATTGGTATAGATTAGTAGGGTATGGTATGGTGTTTTGAGTGAAACACGTACGTAGTGAATAATAATAAATAGTGGTTTTGTGTAAGCTTGTCTTGTCTTGTGAGGGAAACCCTGCATTCGTTTGGTAAATCGATTGTATTTTTGTTCTTCATTCTTTCATTGTTGACGATTGCTGTTTTATATATATATAGAAGAAGAAGAAAACTATGAAAAGTTTCTGTTCAAAATGTTATACAAAAACTGTATAGGAGGTCGTTACTTAGGAGGGAGATTTAATTTAATTTAATAATAATACATATATAGGAGGTAGAATCAAAGCAGCTCAAGTGGAAGGGGGGAAGCAGGAAGAAGAAGATCTTGTTCAGAATCAAAGCAGCTCTTCTGCCTCAGCAGCAGCAGCAGCAGCAGCAACTGCTTCTTCTGGTAACCACTCATTTGCTTCGCCTGTAAAACATTTATTATTATTATTATTATTTAAGATCTTTCTTTGTTCTTAATTCTTGACAATTGATCAAGTGAAAGGGAAGCGCCCTCTTGTTGAGAATCCAAGTTCTGCCTCACCACCTGCTTCTGGTAACCGCTCATTTTGTTGGACCATATCAACTTATTTCTTCTTAATTCTTGACGACAGTTGATGTGTTTGTATGCTAACAACTTCTAATTTGTGATAGACGGTTGGTTGCATGTTTAACGTTTGTTCAAAGGCTTTTGTTTGGTAAAACCCTGAGTCAATAAAATCCGCTTGTTTTTGTATTTGAAATCTTCTCTTTATGTTTTGTACAACATCAATTATTTATTACTAACCGATTAACTACTAGGTACCAAATCTCAAGTGGAAGAAGGAGCCAAGCGCCCATGTGTGGAGGAGACAACCAAGCCCAATCATACTGGTAATCCACCTTTGTTTAACTTATTTTTAAGATATATATATGCAACGTCGACAACTTTCCTTAATTTTCTCAAAAAGTAAGTGGAGGCATTTTTTAAAGCAAATGTTTGTCCCTTTGTCTTCAAGAGGCATTGAAACACTTAACAGAAGACTTGAAAAAATTGATTTTAAAAAAAAGTTTGTTATTCCCTACAGTGAAGGATGAGACGGAGGAGGAAGAGGAGGAGGAAGAACAGATAGATTATGGGGAAGATTGGATGAAAGATGGAGGCTATTACCTCGGCTATGACTTTGAGAAAGGTCGAACAGTTATCGTGGGAGAACGTCCTAGGCCCGTTTGTAGGAGCTTCGGGCCTCCTCCTCCAAACGCGTTCACCTTTAAAAGGATCGCCCGTATGAATTCTTATTCACGGATATTCTTCAATCATGAAGATATGCTTGGATCGAATGCAATCTTAATCATTTTGTTTTTTTTAACTAATAGGTAGATTGGCTGAAACTGGACGTCCATTTCTTCGCCCTGACGATCCTCTTGGTAAGAGTCCATGGAATCCGTTCCCGTTCCATGTACCAAGAGAGGGTATTCATTTTACTGTTCCCGGTAACACAACTCATTTCGGTTGTAAAACTTAATTATTTTTTACATCAGTTTTTGTATTCTTTCTATTGATGATTAACCTATTTATTTATTAATAGACCCTGAAGCTTGATCAAGTTCCCTCTCAGTTGGAAATGGATCTAGGAAACCAGCAGCAGCTGATGCTAACACTTCAATATCCACTTGTTTTGGTTTGTAAAACATGTTCAGATACATTAATCTATGGTTGTAGTAGGTAACTTAACTAGATTGATGAAGTTTTTGGAAAACAAAAGTGATTTGGGAGCTAGTACAAGAAGAAGATATCCGATTCTAATCCATGTCGTATTGTACAAACGGCAACACATGGTTTGTATATAGCATACGTTATTAAACTATCGATGTTACATCTTACATTTTCATGTTAAAATCTGAAAGAGCCATGGAATTAAAACCTTTGTATTCTTGTAAATCAAGGATCAGGCTTCGGTTAACCTTGGAGCCTTTCCTACATATCTTTTGATGCCGCTACCTTGGTATTTAAGTCTTCCCTCACCGCGGTAATCTGACGCAAAGAACCACCACTTCAAACTTTTTTTTAACGGCAAATTTCATTAGCAAAACCCCGCTAACAAGAAAAAATCAAAGATGATTCGAGATTTCTAGTGTAAATGCAAAATATGTATGGATTCAGAAAAACATATGAACCTTAATTTAGCTTATATATTTTTGCTGATATTTAAAAAATGGTAAATGTAAAGAAAATCGTTAAGTAAAAAAAATGTGCTTAAACGATTAAATCCATACAACCTATACATATGATACATAAAATGATGGTCAAAGAGTTTTTAGTGAATCATCATTTCAACATCTACAAAAAGAACCAAAAACTACAAATGTAAATAAACTTAGGAAGGGAAAACGAGGTTATTGTGGGCAATCCACGAAGTTAAGAGCAACGATGAATCTTCCACAGAAGCATACAACCACTACGATGAATCCTTTTTTTTTTGTTTTTTTTTTCTAATTTATAAAAATAAAGGGGTTAAACGGGTCAACTCATGAAGCCACTAGGTGGACCCGAACATGACATTTTAGTTAAGCGTGTTCGCGAAACACGAAACTAAGCCGAACCCACTTAGACTAAATCAAGACCCACAAAATTTCGTGTTAGGTTCGTGATCCAAAAGTTACAAACTATTTCCCAGGGGCGGATGTACCATACGAGAAGGGGTAGCGGGGTAGCCTCCGCTACCCCTTGGCGCTCCGCCGGTAGTGTAAATTTTGGAAAAATTTGACATTTTTTTAACGTTTTTCGATTTCGTTACCCCTTTCTTTTAAGACGTTACCCCTATGAAGGTGTTCTAGATCCGCCACTGCTATTTCCACCATTACAATTTAGAGTTGACTGATCTTGAAAGGCATAAAGGGTTAGCTTGTCACCTAGGAGTATGGTACTAAAAGCACATCCCTGAGACAAGCAAGGCGCATGTACGGACTACGGACCACGCTATTTTACACTCGTTTGAAGCTGCTTTTGGCCGGTTCAGACATGTCTTTTTGCTGGTTCAGATCATTTGAAACTACTTTTGCCTTGCCTCATTCAAGGCGATTTTGCTACGCCTCACCTAGGCGTGTGCTGTTAACTACGTAGGCTGACAAGTCTTAGAAGTAACATAAAATCACAAATATTTCCAAAAGATTTTTTTTGGTTCTTATGCTGTTGAACTAACATAAAAACACAAATACTTTGTGTTCATCTAGATGAACAATGAACCCAGCCGATATAGTGGAATCAAGACCCATACCGATTTAAACAAGAATAAGAAATTAAAAACTAATTAGGGATGCCAAACTAACCCAACCCTGACGGGAAAACCCTAAACCTAAAAAAATCTGTATGGGATTAGTTTTAAAGTTTTTGCGGGCTTGGGATGGATATGATATTAGGCCCGATTACCTGAAACACGCATTTTGCCCGAGCTATATGACTATATCCGTAAACATTTTGTTTTTAAAATTTTATTTTGGGTAATAAATACTTAACTAATCCACTGATTTTTTTTTGCATATCAATACTCGAAAAATCCGAATTTACCCAAAACTACAAATGCATATGAAACACTACATAAATGGTGGTAAAGTGGGCAAGTTGGATGGGTTTGGGTAATGGGTCAAGATGAGTTTGTGTTAGGATTGGTATAGGTCAGGATGTGTATTTTAAAAAAACGGGTTGGATGGGTAATGAGTCAAGATGAGTTTGAGTTAGGATAGGTTTGGGTTAAGATGGGTTCTAAATAATCATAAAAAATTTAAAAAATCCAAAAAATTCTAAATAATCAAAAAAATTCTACAAAATCCAAACAAATCAAAAAAATTCTAAAAAGAAAAGTTAAAAAATCAAAAAAATTCTAAAAAATCATAAGAATTCTAAAAAATCCAAAAAATGCTAAAAAATCAACAAAAATTTAAAAAATCTAAAAAATCTAAAAAAATTCTAAAAAATCCAAAAAATTGTAAAAAATAAAATAAATTATAAAATCATAAAAATTCAAAAAATCCAAAAAAATAAAAAAATAAACCTATAAAATCCAAAAATTCTAAAAAATCAAAATAATTCTAAAAAATTAAAAAAAATTCTAAGAAAATAAAAAAATCTAAAAAATCATATAAATTCTAAAAATAAAAAAAAAGAAAGAAGAGGAGATGATAACATTTTTCTCTCAGGGTTAATTGATGTTATTTCACGAGTGATTTGGGGGCTAGTACTAGAAGATCGAAGACATCATATATTAATCCATGTATTGTACATCAAGGACTACAAATGGATTAGGTAAATCAAGTCCCATTCATTATCTTTTTCTATAGAGTTAAAAGTCGGTTTGTTCAATTATGACAGTCCAGACACAAAATTTCAAATTTGTGACAATTCCATCCTTGACATTTTTGAAACATGCAAATTCCGTCTAAAAAAAACTAAAACTGAAACATGCCAATTCCGTCTAAAAAAACTAAAAACATGGTATCTAGTGAGCACACAAAACTAGTATATATTAAAGAGCATCAGGGGGGAATAGGGCGAGGTTTAGTATTACGAATTTGTCCTCAGTTCAAAATTACGATTTTGCCACAGTTCAAAATTACATTCTTGGCATCCTAGTAGCTTTTGACAAATTACGATTTTGCCACGGTTCGAAATTACATTCTTGCTACCGTTGTAGCTTTTGATGAATCATGATTTTACCCCGGTCAAAATTACTATTCTCCCCCTAGTTCAAAATTACATTATTGCCATCGGGTTTTTTTTTTTTTTTTTTTTTTTTGCAAACCCTATGGCACTTCCTTGTTTTAATTGATTGACTCGATGTAATTTTTATTCGTGACATGCAACTGCCTAGCACTCACTCCCTCATTGGTCCTGACGAATTACAGTTTTGCCCCCAACTCTATATTACAATTTTGCGATCATTTTAGTTTATTTGGTTTTATTTTTTTTCTAGCAAACTATGGTTATGTTTTGTTTTAATTGTTTGATAAATATTTGACCCCAGAACACAGACTACTCTAGCTAGAAGTAGAACTTTGAAAATTTCTCAAAGTCGTTCCAGATGACATGGGGAGGAGCTTCCAACTTCGGATCTATAATCAAACAAATATGTTAGCCCTGTCAGCAAAGGAGCTCCTTCCCGCAACACGGTTCTATATATGGATATGTTGTGTCATGAATGGGTACGCGTAGTACACGTAGAACGTTAATTCTCTCCTCGCCTCATGCCTTTTGCTTTTTCTGACATTCGTAATAAAACATGGTATCTAGTGAGCGCATTAGCCGGTGAGATGTCTCCTTGTACTACCATTACCTAGATGATGGACGATCGGTTTTCGATTATGGGAATAACCATCCTGATTCTTCTGCCATTTCGAGCAAGAAACTCATCGTGTGGATCTTCGCAAGTCGGAAGGTTGCGTATGGTAGGCCCATTCGACATGAACCCGTTTTCTTTAATGGATTAGACTAGAACAATTTCTATCTCACAAGTAAATTATCTTTTATTGCTAATACTTTAAAATTGGCACCCCGTATACCTCTCCAAGCACCCTAAAATTCAGGCCCGGCTTTGTGGGCTGGGCAGCCCGGGCAGACGCCAAGGCCCAAAAGGTTTATAGGGCTCAACAAAAATTTAGGGTCAAGATTTTTAAATGAGCACTGTTATCTTAAGTATTTAATAAATGACTTTAGTAGCAAAAATGAAGCTAGTTCAATGGTTAAGATACTCAAATTTGAAAACCAAGGTCATGAGTTCTAAACCCTTCCTTTATATTTTATTTTTTAAACAATTTTCAGTTAATTCCATGCATTTTTTATTTCCTAAAGAGTTTTGAACTATCAATTCACTTAATTGATTGACTCTTCGATCTTGTTAACAAGATGATTATATGATAATTAGTTAATGTTTTGGGTTATAATCTTGAGGTCATGAGTTCAAACCCCATGATTAGCATGTCGTATTGTTGTTTCTTGATATATATTTGATGAGTTTATATTATACCAATTTTTTTTGTTTTGCCCGGGGCCCAAATTTTTTTTATCATTATCGGAGACGACCCTGCTAAAATTACTTGAATCGTCCCTTTTATATCATCACTTTTAACCACTAACCAGATTATTAATATATATATATATATATAGGGGTAGGTTAACATACAAAAGGGCTTATCATACAAAATGTACGCGACACGCTGAACCCTTGGATCAGGCCAAAAATCACGCATGGACCAGTTAATCACGCATGGGATCAATTTTTTTGACCTAATCACGCATGGGAACTTAATTACGCAAGTTATGTTGATCAAAAAATGTGATAATCACGCATGGGATACTAATTACGCACGTTGTAACTCTGTTTTGTACGATAATGTAGGATAAGCCTTTTTGTACATTATACTTTCTCTCTCTATATATATATATATATATAGGGGATGGTTCAAATGAAAACCACTTTTAACGCGAAAACTCGAAAACTAACTAAAAAAAGCCTAAAAAACACACAAATTTTTTTTTTTCAATTTTTTTAATAAAAATCGCTGTTTTTATATATAAAAAAACTTTTAATTTTTTTTTTTTTTTTGTGTAGTGCACATGTGTAGTACACATACACATTACACATGTGTATTATTACACATGTGCACTACAAAAAAAAAAAAAAATTTTGACAATTTTTTTATATAAAAAAACCTGCGTAATTTGGTTTGCAAAAAAAAAAAAAAAAATTTTGTATGTTTTTTTGGCTTTTTTTAATTAGTTTTCGAGTTTTCACAATAACTAGTGGTTTTCATTTGAACCTTCCCCTATATATATATATATATATATATATGGGAAGAATGTATAGAAAACCCACTTTTGGTTAGAAAACCCGGGAAACTCAAAGCTCCCGATGTTTTTTTTTTTTTTTTTTGAAAAAATTTACACATGTTATATACATGTTTTTAAGGGTTTTGGGCAAAAAAAAAATCAAAAAAACGCCGAGTAGATATTTAAAAAAAATAAACAAGTTTAGGTGTAACATATGTTACATTCATCTGACATATTTGTAACATATGTTACACCAAAACTTGTTTATTTTTGTTTAAATATCTACTCGGCGCTTTTTTTGATTTTTTTTGCCCAAAACCCTTAAAAACATGTATATAACATGTGTAATTTTTTTTTTAAATTCAGGAGGTTAGAGTTTCCCAAGTTTTCTAAATTATAAGGGTTTTCTATAGATACTTACATTATATATATATATATATATATATAGTGGAGGGTTCAAATGAGAAGAAATTTTTTGTAAGAATAAAAAAGAACAATATTCAACCAATAAGAATGATTCTTTTTACCTCATTTAATTTTTGTCTTTAATATAGGTGTAAGGGTATATTAGTAAAATTAGATAGATCATTAATTGTTAGTCTTCCTTTTTAATAGCTAACTAAATTAAAATTGTAACTTATTTTCAAAAAAATATATTTTTTCAAAGAAGAAAAAAATTATTTTAAAGTGTTGGATAAAGTATGAGGTGTGTAGGATGAATTACGAGTTGTGTAGAATAAATTTCAGTATGTGTAGGATAAATTTCAAAAACGTGTAGGATAAATTTTGATGTGTCTAGGCAAAAATTTTAGTGTGTAGGATGATAGTCTTTATGACTAATTAATTAGTCAAAATAATAATAAATTAGATGAGAGAAAACTATTTAATGTTTTACAATTGTACCCTTTGTTCTTTTTCTTCTCAATTTAATTTTCTTCTCAAATAAACCTCCCATATATATATATATATGTATATATATATAAAACTAATCCTTAAAACTTATGATCCCAATCAATGATGTTAACAATTTGTAATATCAATCCAAAAGAATTTGAACATTTTAGCCGTAAATGCCACCCTACCATATGTTTCATTTCATCAAAACAAAACAAAACAAAACGCCACCTTACCAAACTGGCAGGAGCAGCAAACAAAACACACCACTTACATTATAAAATCTCATATGCTAATCCTTGTTCATTTTAAATATGCTAATCCTGAAAACCTTACTGTTGTTAAATGCTAGTCTTGAAAACTAAACTGATGTTAACATAATCTTGTCTGGTGTCTGTGTCCATCATTGAAGTAAAGACCGAGACCCGCACTTTCCTTATATCTACAAAAAAGAAGCCAACATCAACAACAAACAAATACAGAGTTAGGGCATCAAAGTTATAACATATGTTATTAGAAACAACCAAGTACGTAATCAAAACAAGTAATTCAACACCTAACGTGGCACAATCGTAAGCGGGGATCAAAACGTTGAACTAGCAACAGTAGCATAGACCGAATAGTGACTCGTGTAGAGGCTCCAACCTCTACTTCTTGTATCATAGCGATATATGAGATATCACCAAGTTGCATCAATTGTCGACAAAGACAAGGTCACACTGTCATTGACTGAATGAAGGTACTCATGTCTAAGGTTCAGCATTATGTTGGGTAAGTAATCGCCCGGAAATCTAGACTCTAAACGCCACCCGCTAAGGTCGTCCCTTAACACGTAAAGAGAAATCATTAGAAGCCTACATGCCCTTGTTCCGGGATTAAGGAACATGTCTATCACCGCGGTGTAACCATCCATGGTGCTTACGGAGGTGTGAATCTGCTCAAGCACAAAATTCTCATTATCTGGGTGCGGTTCGGGTAGCGGTGTGTGGTTTTCTAACACGGGTTGCCTATATACGTATATCGGGATTCCGGCTCTTAAGGATATGAGATAGCAATGTGGTTGAAAAACCAAAGGAATGACCATCCTCCAAGGATCAACAATTTCTTCCGGTGTTAATTGGTCGAACTAAATTGGCGAAAAACATTTGATGGTTATTGGCCGGAAGACGAGACAAGTGTCTCCAAATCCGAATAGGATTGCCTTGAAAAGCCGCAAACTCTAAAACGTAATGACGCTCATTCGCCATGTCTTCATAAACTCGCACAGACCTCCTCATCACACTAAAATTCTGCAACAACCCGTGAGCAAAAAAGGGCATGTTCGAAAACTCAATCACGTGGACCGTTGCATCCCAAAGGTTTATCACCAAAAACCCGCGGTCCGGAATTCCGAAAACCAAGGTGGATCTCCAACACCTCACAAGTTGAATCATCGAACTCTATCATCTTCACGCACAGCATGTACAGATCCAAAATCCTGGTTACCGTTGTTGGGTTGATTTACATAGTGAGTAAAGCGCCAATAACCTCTATTGGCGGCCTGATTGTATTGTTTCCAAAAGATTTCCCCTAAAATGATATTTCTTAACCCCCTACAAGAAGACCTTAGGAAAACTAGCTCTAAAAGATCAGACCTTAAGCAAACTTCGAAAATCAAGTTATTTGGAAGCGCCATAAGAGGAAAGGGACCGTATCTCCTCCGGTATACCCTCCCAAACCGATTTTCCATTAGTGAAAAGTGTGTTTCGAAGAAGAAGAAGAAGAAGAATGGTACCTTGCAATCGAAAGAACAAATCACAATGGGTGTTCTTGAGGATATGAAAGAATGGAACGGTGTTACAGGTGAGTTTTAAACAAACCCTAAACTTGGGGAGAAAGGAATTTGAAACAAATGGGTGTTCTTGAGTGTATGAAACAAACACAATGGATGTTCTTGAGGATATGAAACAAAACGTAAACTAATCTGGCATCATGATTATCGAAAATGTGTTGAAAAGTTAGGTTTTGGGTGTTGAAAGAAATTACAGAAAAAAAGAATGGAAATGTGTTGCAGGTGACAAAGCCTATTCTTAGGAAGAAAGGGATTTGAATTTTTTGGACATTCCTCTTAAAATATAATAAAACACTAGTGAATACAAACCCAATGAAGACACATTTAATATTTTATCTTGTTGATCGACTTTTTCCCACACAATCTAACAAATGAAATTTGGCTAATTAAAAAACAAGCTAGGCTTTGGGGCCGTTTGGCAACGTCTGAATGGTTAAGTGCTAAACCAGTAAGAGGTCTGAATCGTTAAGGGGCTATTTGTTTACCTCTTAATAAGGCTCTTAATGGTTCAGATCTCTTACTGGTTCAGAGTGTTTGTTTTACGAGCAGATGTCTGAATGGTTCAGACATTTGCCTCTGAATGGTTAAGCTTTATACAGAGGAGATATGGTTAAAGATGGGCTTTTTCCAAAGAAATTACAGTGAAAATGAAAAAATGTTGAAGTTGGGTATGATGAAAACCCTAATCCATCATAATGATGTTGAAGTTGGGTGTTCTTGAAGGTGATGAACCTATAAACCCTACTGTTGAAATTCTTTGGTCATTGGAGTATACATGCTTGTGTGTCGGTGGATCCTAATGGTTCGTTACATGGCTAGTGTGTGGAGAAACCGGAGGAACTCAGAGTTGTCGGAAAAATGGTGAAATATGTAGGGGAATCGAGATGTAGATATACGAGTTCGATAGATTTGTTCTTAATATTTATAAGTGAGTTCAAGGGAATCACGTGGATAGTTGCGTGAAAGAAGGAAGAACAAAGGCTCATGCAAATTGTATGTGTTTCTTCATTTGACTTTTCTGACTCTTCTTTACCCTTGATTCTCTCTCTTTCTCTCTCAAGTCATTGTCATTTATAACAAATATATATACATATAAGGCAAGGATATATTTAAAAATATATATGAGTTGAAGAAACTCAAAAACTTAATCTAAGTTATTAATCCTATCTCATCAATGGTTCGGATTAAAAATCATAAAATAAGTTTTACTTTCCATTAAAAGATGCTATAAAGTACATAAAGGGTATTTTCAGGACATGTAACAAATATATTCCGTTCTCCTCTGACTAAAAGTACAACAACTTTAATTTCTTCTATTACTAACTAAAGACCAATAACATGCAATAAATTTCTACGTGATTAGCATAAAAACAATAGAATATTTTAGGTTAACTATCTCATATGAAAATATATATTTTTTCTCTTGAATCCATGTTCACCCATTACTTAGACGACTCCCATTAGTGAATTGAATTGTTGTTTTTGTGTTTGTTACTAAAGATGAAGTTATAGTTTTGGATACAACATTAGCATATGCATATCCAGATGTATATGCATATCACTATTATCTAGGTAACAATGAAATCCACTCTGAAACTAGCTAATTAGGATATTCAGCTAATTGCTTAAGCTTGAGTTTCATATTCATGGCTCAAAAGGAAATAATGTCAATAGTTTTAGAGGGAACTGAACAAATTAAGATTTATGTATTTTTGGAAAAAGTAAGAAAAAAGTTCCTAACATGAATATATATAAGGGGTGTGGGGCTTGGCAAGGGAATGGGGGATGAGGTGGAGGGTCGGTGCCGACAGGAACACCCCCCCCCCCCGGTGGAAACGGTAAGTTGACCTCATCGATTGAATTTTGTTGATTTTCCAAATTTTGATTGTTGAATAACAGTCCAAAATAAAAAATAAAAAAAAAACATTTTTTACCTTTATATATATCCATACAATTCTCTCCAACCTCATACGATCCTCTTCAACAAATCATATAATTCTCTATATACTTTTTATATAATCTTGTTAATTATTTTTAATAGCCAAGAGTTCAACATCATCTTTTCATATAATCTTGTTAATTTTTTGTTTGATAATCCACGTTTGTTTGTCAATCACTCGAGTGCGAAAATTGCGACCACTGAGACCGACTTGGTAATTATTGAAATACTGGGACCAAGTCTGCAAACTATAGGGACCAACCACACATTTAACTCATTTTAAAATGCTTTGCCTTACCACTGAACCACCAACCCCGATAGTCCTTAAAAATATCCTAAGTCCATACTAGTAGTGATGTGTGCAAAATGCAACATATAAATTACATCAATTGTGGCATAAAACTAACCCTTTTTTAGTACTAATGTTGGAAAAAGTGTGTTTTTGTCTTCCTTTTGTATTTTCAGGATTAAATGAGCACAAAATGAACAAAAGAAGCAAAAAGGCAGCTAAATCTAACATAAATACAAGAAAAGTAACAAACGTGGCATTCCCGACCCCCCCGACAGCATCTTCCCAAGCAAAATCAAGAAGACAGAAGACTGAACATGCCCCGTGCTCACTGAACACGGGGGCGTGCCCAAGTGCCAGCAGAAAAGACAAAGCTGTAGAAGCTTCTATCGCCCACCACGGGGTCGTGCTCAGCGGACACGGGACCGTGGTCAACTCTAAGATTCGCAGGATCTAGGGAAATCTTGATAGTACAGATTTGCTTCTGCGCACGGGGGCGTGCCCAGTGGACACGGGGGCGTGGTCAACTGATGCAGACAAACTGCAATTAATGACGAAAGAGAAGGATGTTGGACACGGGGCCGTCCCCGAGCTACTGTTCAGGCTATAAATAGGGGTGCTTGGCTCATTTGCAAACCATCCCTTGGCACACCACCTCTCTCACACTTCACCCACCACCATCACAACACCATCATCCACCACCATCATCCATTGTCCATCATAGAGTGTGTGAGTCATCTCGGGATCCAAGATTGATCGTAAGAGTACTTGACAATCAAAGGCCATGTTTGCCTAAGTCTCTTACATCACTTGGTGAAGACAAGTGTCTAGTGTAATACTTTTTATTTTTAATCTTTTCGCACTTTTTACTTGGTTATGTATTAATGACTTTAATAACTAGTTTCTTATGTTGAAGGTGATTCTTCCTTATCGTTTGTCCATGGTGTCTTGGCATTATTTTACTGTCTATATAAAATAAAATATTTTCACCATTCATATCTCCACGGTCTATATGTTGGTATGTTGGCTACCTGGTCGGGGGTTAAGGGAACGGTTTGGTAAGAGTCTTGCCTTGTTCAGTGTATAGATCCTGCAAGGACCTGGGTCAAATTTAGTAGGACCTCCTTCAATACCCACCGGTATTGGATGGCGGGGGACCAAACTCTTTGATCCCCTCATATGTAAGCTACTATTAATACTTTAACCCGGCTACTTAGGATTGTATCCCTGCTGACTCAGACTACTTAGCCGAGGGTAACGTCACCTTCAAAAGTGAGGCCTACCATAATATGCATTAATAACTTAATTAATTATCTTTCAATAATCCGACCCTTTAGGATTGTATCATTGCTGACTCAAACTGCTGGGTTGAGGGTAACGTCACCTTTAAAAGAGGGGCCTACTATAATAACTAAGATAATCTCTTAAAAAGTGCAAAAGTACGGAAATAATCAAAGGTTACACTAAACACGAGTCGGAGCCAATTGATTCATCTTGTCTATCTGTTTTTACTTTTATTTTATTTTCAGCATTTTAGTTAGTTTTTATTTTGAGTTAATTGCCATTTTCTCCCCTGAGGTTTGGGTACATTTGCCATTTTCGTCCAAAATGACAGTTTGGTACCATTTTGCCCCTCACGTTTGGCCATTTTTGCCATTTTCATCCAAATCTCTAACCTAGTTAAAAATCTCTAACCTAGTTGGACGAAAATGGCAAATGTGCCCAAACCTCAGGGGCGAAAATGGCAATTAACTCTTTTTTTAATTTAATTTTTTATATTTACTCTATAAAATACAATTGTTTAATTTAATTTTTTAAAAAGTTCTCTAACATATTTGTTTATTATATTTTATAGAGTAAATATAAAAAATTAAAGAGTTAATTACCGTTTCGACCCGTACCGTTTCGAGCCGAACCGTTTCGACGCACGGTTCGGCTCGAAACGGTATGGGTCGAAACGGTACGGGTCGAAACGATACGGGGTCGAAACGGTTCGCGTCGAAACGGTTCGGCTCGAAACGGTACGGGGCGAAACGGTACGGGTCGAAACGGTTCGCGTCGAAACGGTTCAGCTCGAAACGGTACGGGTCGAAACGGTTCGGCTCGAAACGGTACGGGTCGAAACGGTTCGCGTCGAAACGGTTCAGCTCGAAACGGTACGGGTCGAAACGGTTCGCGTCGAAACGGTTCACGTCGAAACTGTTCGGCTCGAAACGGTACGTGGCGAAACGGTACGGGTCGAAACGGTTCGCGTCGAAACGGTTCGGCTCGAAACGGTACGGGTCGAAACGGTTCGGCTCGAAACGGTACGGGTCGAAACGGTTCGCGTCGAAACGGTTCGCGTCGAAACGGTTCAGCTCGAAACGGTACGGGTCGAAACGGTTCGCGTCGAAACGGTTCGCGTCGAAACGGTTCGCGTCGAAACGGTTCGCGTCGAAACGGTTCGGCTCGAAACGGTACGGGTCGAAACGGTAATTAACTCTTTAATTTTTTATATTTACTCTATAAAATATAATAAACAATTATGTTAGAGAACTTTTTAAAAAATTAAATTAAACAATTGTATTTTATCGAGGAAATATAAAAAATTAAATTAAAAAAAGTGTTAATTGCCATTTTCGCCCCTGAGGTTTGGGCACATTGGCCATTTTCGTCCAACTAGGTTAGAGATTTTTAACTAGGTTAGAGATTTGGATGAAAATGGCAAAAATGGCCAAACGTGAGGGGCAAAATGGTACCAAACTGTCATTTTGGACGAAAATGGCAAATGTGCCCAAACCTCAGGGGCGAAAATGACAATTAACTCTTTTATTTTTCATATTTAAAACCTTTTTCTAAACTTTTGATTTGATTAGACGTTGAGGATAAACCAGTACTAAAAGCTCTTGTGTCCTTGGACGACCTCGGTATCTTACCAACACTATACTACGCTCACGATGGGTGCACTTGCCCATATGTGTGTTTGGTGTTAGTAAAATATTGTGTTTTATAAATTTAAAACTTGACTAACGTGTAAAAAGGGCTTAAAATATACTTAAATCTATATACACATCAATCCCGCATCAAGTTTTTGGCGCCGTTGCCGGGGACACAAGGATTTTAAGAAAGTTAGGAATCAACGGCCTAATCGTTTTTTTCTAATTTTTCTGTTTTTTTAGGATTTTTCTTAGTTTTTCAGCTTCTGCAGAACTCAGCACGGGCCGTGCCCGCTGAACACGCCCCGTGCCCAATCATTGGAATTGCCAATCCTGTTTTAAGTCAGACAGTAAGCTGAACACGGGGCCGTGCCCACTCAACACGCCCCGTGCCCAAGATTCAGTTACTGAAAACAGAACCGTAAGATCCCGACGGTTGGTAATTTCTGACACAAACATGAGTGATACTGATATTTTTTACTTTCGGCACTCTTATGGTACGTGGTGTCAAATATGTGATGGCTCCCATAAAGAATTAGAATGTTATTTTCTAAATTATAAGCCCCACTATATAGACCCATCGTTTTCCCATAGCCTTAAGAGGGGCGAAAGTAAAAATAATCCCTATCTCTCCCTTGAATGCTCTCAACCGGATCTTCTAGGAGAAATGCTTCTTGATGAACTATTTCAATTAGAAGATCTAATTCTTAATTGGTTAAAAGAACTTAGGATAGATTTCAATAATTTATCTCAAGACGATAACCAAGAAGAATTGTTGGGATCGCATTCAAATGAAAACAACTTCGTTGTTCCCAATGTTACCTCTAACTATAGCAAGGACTTGAGCGATAGTCGTCCCTGTGTCGATTGTGCCGTGAAGGACTCCCCATCGACTTCATTCGATGCATACATAGACCTGAACGATTCGGTAAACACCTTCTTTAACGAGAGCCCGGGAAAGGGTTGGACTTGTCCACCTACTTATAGCATAGGAATCACCCTCACCGACAACCTGTTGCGTTCTCGTCTTAATCTAGAGAAATTAAGGTATCTTATAGCATAGGAATCACCGCCCGATTCAAATAAGTTCCTTAGAAATAAACAGACTCCATAAGACAGCTTCTAGACACGGGGCCGTGTCCAGGTCAACACGCCCCCGTGTCCACCCAAAGATTCCCTTCTGATATTTATCAGAATACGGACAAAATTGTGTCAGGATTCTGTCTGCACACGGGGACGTGTTCAGCCGACATGGGGCCGTGTGCAGCTTGCTGTCGTTTTCTATAAATGCAGCCAAGAATTATGCACATTTGAACCATTCTAGGGACAGAGATTTGGGGAATCTTCTCACATACCATCCAAGGTATTTTCTAAAAGAAGTTTCTCAACAACCTTCTTGTCCTTTCCTTTTTTATCCACTATCATCTTCTTCAATTTTTCCTTATACTTCCATTAAAGCTTGAGACTTCCATAATTCCAAGCTTTATTGAGGTGTTTGTTAGATTTTATGGAATCTTGTTAAAAATAAGTTCTACAACATTGTTTTAAGTTGTTTCTGTTTAAAAATGCTTTAAAAATCATAAAAAAAATTAAAACTCCAAGATTCCTTGTTCCAAAGATCTGCAGAAACCTGAACACGGGGCCGTGTCCGAGGTACTGGTCCCATAAAATTGAACTCTTTTCGGTATGTTTTCTCAGAATGGCGAGCAGAACTAGCAGAACACCTTCGTCGCACTCTAGAAACAACCGACAAGGGAGGAGGTCATCAACGGTTGAAGATTCTCTTGTAAACTACGTTTACGCTTTAAGAGAGGCCATTGATGAGATAACAGGGGTGGAAGAAGCATTGGTCGACCGTATTAATCATCTGACGGTGGGACTAGAAGGATGTCTCCGAGAAGTCAACCTTTTGCACCAAAGGTTGAACATTCTCGCCTCTCCTCCTTTGGTACCAATTATCACCCAAAGGGCATGGAATGTGGTAACGGAAGTCATCATTCCGGCCGAATGGTACGCCATACATCCGGAACCCCCTCGAGACATACTACATGGGGTTCCGATTGGTGTAACTCCCCCTCCACAAGATGTTGAGGAAAACGAAGCCGCCTCCTTCCTCCCGAGAGAGATAGAAGAATGGCTCTAGCAACATCTAGGGAACACCGCTCGGCTAGGAGTTCTACAAAGCTTTTAGATACCGGAAAACTATTTCTGGAATTTTGGTTCTTATTGTAGAAGTAGAGCTCCTTAGGATGATTTTACGTATCACTTGACCTATCTAATTTAGGACCTTTAACTTTTATTTTCTACTTTGTTTTCCATTTTCTAGGATTATTATGTAATTCTCTCTATGACTTAATGAATGATGGGGTTTTAGCTACTTTGGTGTTTGGATGATGTTGTAATGGATAAAACACACTCGGGATGGTAAAGGATGACAAGGGAAACTTGAACCAGCACCCCATGCACGAAAACAGGGCCATCCGACAAAATTTTCTCATTACAGCAAGTTCAGCACGGGCCGTGCCCGCCCAACACAGTCCCGTGCTGCACAATCTGCAAAAGAATGCCTAGTTCAGGTAATTGGACACGGTCCGTGTTCACCCAACACGCCCCCGTGTCCAGGCTTCTGTTTTTTTACAACTTTTTGTTAATGGCGATCTGAACACGGGGTCGTGCCCGGACACCACGGGGCCGTGTCCAGACGCCCAGGTACATAAATTTTGCTTTTTCACGCCTTTTTACACATACAATCAACCTAAAAACTCATTTTTGGGACACATTGAGGACAATGTGTAATTTAAGTGTGGGGGGATGCTAAAACCTTGAATCTTGCAAGTCCTACTCACAAGCCTTACACAAAACTCTATTGGAACCGCTAATCACCCCAAATTTTTTTAAAACTTTTTCATTTTTTTTACTTGTCTAGGTTTAACTCGGGAATTTCAAATTTTAAAAAAGGTTATAATTTTACAAATTTACAAACGATAGCGTCGTGATAAAAAGAACCAACATAAGAAAATTATGAAACGGCATGACAAGCTTAGTTAAAATTTGATTATATATACTTGATCACATAAAAACCCATTCCCACAAAAGTGAGTTTTGAGCCTTTATTGAGCATACAAATACATATCTTTAAACTAAATGCTCATTTTTCGTTTCTTGTGTGAATAGCCGCTAGGTTTTTACAACTCTAGAACTTGCCACGACGATACATTCCCGGTCCTTACCAACTTAAACCCGAGTAAGTAAATGATGGAGGCATTAGGACTAACTCTTTTTATTTCAACACCACTAATTTTTTTTTACCACCTACCAAAAATCCCCCTAGTTAACCCCTTTGAGCCTAAACATTTTCATTTCATAACCCAAACCAAACACCCTTTCACCCACCAAAACCTTTTTTTTATTTTTAACCCTTTGTTTTAGTAACAAGCTCGGTTTTTCGTATAACTTTCTTAAAAAAAAATGTTGATGATGAAGCAAAAGAAAAATAAACAAACAAGTTCATCAAAAATAACTTTGTTTGAAAAAATGGCTTCATCAAAATAAAAAATTGCAAAAATAAAAAGTCTTACGAAAACCGACGCTTTTTACGCCTTTCGCCCTTTTACTAACCACTAACCCAACCACCTACCTTTAACCCAAGCCTAACCCTTCACCCAAAAGTCCTCTTGATATTTACAAAGGTATATATTTAAAAAGGAGGAGGATTGATTGCTTGGCAAGCCTATGGTAGGAGTAAGTTCCATGCGGCTCTCAAGTGATTCATTAAAATACATCTTCGGCCGAGTGTTGAGTGATCCCCCGTGAGGTATGTGAACTTGTATATAAATGAAATTTTAAAGAGGCATGCTATGCCCTAATAAATAATTTATCTTATGTAATGTTTTAAATAAATCATGACGAATAGGATTGTAAATAAATAAAAATAAAACGAAATAAAGAATCTTGGAATTCCCGACACTCTATGACAAGCCCAAAAACCTTCTCTTCTACCCATTCCATTTGGGAGTGTAAAGCCACATTATAAAGAGTTTTGCTTGAGGACAAGCAAAGATTCAAGTGTGGGGGTATTTGATGTGTGCAAAATGCAACATATAAATTACATCAATTGTGGCATAAAACTAACCCTTTTTTAGTACTAATGTTGGAAAAAGTTTGTTTTTGTCTTCCTTTTGTATTTTCAGGATTAAATGAGCTCAAATGAAAAAAAGAAGCAAAACGGCAGCTAAATCTAACATAAATACAAGAAAAGAAACAAACGTGGCATGCCCGACCCCCCCCCCCCCCCGACATCATCTTCCCAAACAAAATCAATAAGACAGAAGACTGAACACGCCCCGTGCTCACTGAACACGGAGGCGTGCCCAAGTGCCAGCAGAAAAGACAAAGTTGTAGAAGCTTCTATCGCCCACCACGGGGTCGTGCTCAGCGGACACGGGGCCGTGGTCAACTCTAAGATTCGCAGGATCTGGGGAAATCTTGATAGTACAGATTTGCTTCTGCACACGGGGGCGTGCCCAGTGGACACGGGGGCGTGGTCAACTGATACAGACAAACTGCAATTAATGAAGAAAGAGAAGGATGTTGGACAAGGGGTCGTGCCCAATGGACACGGGGCCGTGCCCGAGCTACTGTTCAGGCTATAAATAGGGGTGCTTGGCTCATTTGCAAATCATCCCTTGGCACACCACCTCTCTCACACTTCACCCACCACCCACCACCATCACAACACCATCATCCACCACCATCATCCATTGTCCATCATAGAGTGTGTGAGTCGTCTTGGGATCCAAGATTGATCGTAAGAGTTCTTGACAATCAAAGGCCATGTTTGCCTAAGTCTCTTACATCACTTGGTGAAGACAAGTGTCTAGTGCAATACTTTTTATTTTTAATCTTTTCGCACTTTTTACTTGGTTATGTATTAATGACTTTAATAACTAGTTTCTTATGTTGAAGGTGATTCTTCCTTACCGTTTATCTGTGGTGTCTTGGCATTATTTTACTGTCTATATAAAATAAAAGATTTTCACCATTCATATCTCCACGGTCTATATGGAGGTATGTTGGCTACCTGGTCGGGGGTTGATGTACTGTAAAGTACATATGTTTATAGTGTATATTTTGGTCAGTTTTCAGTCGTTTCGAGTCTGTTTTAGGTTAGAATTGTGATACTGCTGACGTTAAGCTTTGATTTCAGGTCCCGTAGCTTAAAGTGATGAAAAACGAGCAGTTCGGAAGAAAAACGGGATTCGTACGCGCGTCGGAGAAGTGGAAATTGGAAATAATAAAAAAATAAGAAAAATCACCTTTGGAGGCGCCGCGCGACGCGACACCCCCTTGGCGTCACGCGAGGGGGTCGGTTTCTGATTTGGTGTTTTCCAATTAGGGTTTGGTAAGATTAATTCCCAAGAAACTTGATTAGAAAACCCTAATTACGAATTTAGAGTTCTTTGGAGCAACTTTGGAGCATTCTTGGCGAGCAATCGGAGATTTCAAGGCAAGGGAATCATTGGTACGAGTCGAAGTTGAAGAATCGAAGAATTAATCGGGTTTTCTAATCCCTTGTTTTGTCGATTACTTTTCTTGGAACTTTGTTACAATGAATTCATGTTTAGACATCTTTGTTTTGTTTTCATTTACTGAGATGCTCGGCTAATTTCATAAACCACCTAGACTTGATGAATGGATTAATATAAAGTTTTACCGGTTTTGTTATTTGCATGATTGTTATGGGTGATTGTGTTTAGTAAGCGGTTTGATTTAATGATTTGATGTGTATGCGTGCTTTGAGTTGGTTTATTGTTATTATTTGCTTCATATGATTCTTAGTGACGGTCTATATCACAACATAGAGTCATATTAGGGTTTAGGGTTTCGGTGAGTGTCCATATCACGTTAGAAAACCTTCACTCTTTAGGGAGAATTGGCCAATAACCCCTAGAAGTAATTGGTAATAATTTATTAAGTCTTAGTGTTCTACTAGTCCTAATACCTGGGAAGTGAGGGGCTATTGGTAGGTCTTACCCGGCGAATTGCTTTAGATAGGCCTTGGGAAAGGTTATGTCTTGGTTTACCTGTCGGTCTTATTAGTCTATCAAGTCAAATTAATTACTTCAAACTACCCTAGATCTCGGATTGGGAAAGAATAGGTCAACATTAGGGTACTTACACAATAATTAGACAACTGGGAAGGCGTCTAATAACTGGTAGAATTAACGGCCTAGGTAGTGCCACAGGTTTCTCCTTGAGAAGGGTCGAGGGGCCTCGATGGTTCATAATAGGTTTAGAACTTTAAGATCCCGGTTCCATAACTCGTGCATTTAACTTAATCGGTAATCTCTTAAAAAAAATCCAGGATTCTTGTCTAGGTGGTCCCGTTCTCATATAAGTAAAGTCCACAGTCTTCATTCGTTTTAGTCTAGTTTTAGTTAATTTAGTAGTCTAATATATATTTCCTTAGTTTTCAGTAACCCCCCCCCCCAAACAATTAAACAGTTTTAGTCGTGTCTGTCAGTGTCTATTAGAGTCTAGTTTGCATGATACATAGAGTCTCAGGGTTCGATACTCGGACTTGCTTAGGCTATACTACATTGACCGGTACACTTGCCGGTTGTGTGGTTTAGGTTTTAGAGAGTCCTAGTCTATAAATTTAAAACTTAGAGTGTCTAGCTTAGAGAGTCTAATTTAGTTAGTTTTTATAGTCTGTTTAGCACACATCAAGTTTTTGGCGCCGTTGCCGGGGACTCTTGGTAATTGTGTTCATTAGCTTTGATAGATTTACTTGACAAATACGTGCTACGTGTCTACTTTGTTTTGTGTCTTTTCTTTTTATCTTGAGTCGAAGTAACTATTGTTTGCTTTTCTTGTGTTCAGGTTTTTGCTCGTATTGGATGCCACATCTGCGCTCGCACGGACCACCACCACCAGTCAAGCAGTCATCATCTCAATTGGGCGATAGCCCACAGGTTACTTCTACATCCTCTTCTCGTTTCCTGAATTTTGATTCCACCCCGTTACCCACCCCACCTCCTACACCACCACCTTCGCCAAACTGTTCACCTAAAACCTCACCTAAGGTTTCCCCACCCAATAGCCCTAGTTTTAGTACCTCTAGCAATCTAGCAAACTTAGAACCAATGGCAAACCCTAGGCAAACCGTCCATCAGCAAGCCACTCAGGATTTCACCGGCCTTGCTTCACCCATCACCGTCCCACCCATAGTTAGTGACAATTCATGGCAGATTCCATCTTATGCCATGCAGGCTATCACCAGTACCATCCAATTCCATGGCCGAGACGATGAGGACGCCCCGGCCCACATTAACCGTTTCTCCCGCATCCTAGCCACCTTTAACCTTCACGGTGCACCCAACGATGCCACCTACCTACAGCTTTTCCCATTCTCATTAGCCGGCCGTGCGGCTACTTGGTTGGACTCTCAACCAACCGGCACATTTACCACTTGGGAGGGGCTTCGTCAAGCTTTTTTGAACAAATATTTCCCGCCCGCAAAAGCCTCACGTCTTAGGGACCAAATCCACTCCTTCCGCATGGAGCCCGACGAGCCTTACTACCTTGCTTGGGAGCGTTTCCAAAACCTTTGTGCTCGTTGCTCCCAGCACGGTCTTTCTGATTGGGCTTTGTGTGAGAAATTCTAAAACGGTCTTACCCAAGAGACTAGAGATAGGTTCGATACTAATGCGGGGGGGGGGGGGGGGCATATGATGGGTATTCTTACAGTTGCAGAGTGTCTAGAACGTTTTGAGGCATTTGCTCAGTCTCAATCCCAATCACGATCCGATCAGCGATATCAAAGTGGTAATTCTAATACCACTACTAGTGCACCCGCCCGAGGGGTGAACCGTGTCACCATGGATCCTAGTTTAGCCGCTGTCTTGGAAAACGTGACTAGGGAACTTAAAGAAATTAAGGCTAAGGTAGACAAATGTGAGTTTTGTCGTGGGGGTCACGACACGAGTTCGTGTCCATTACTTGTTGGAGAGGAGCAGGTCGATTATTTAGGAGGAGGGTTTGGTAGAGGTCAACCTAGCGGTTTTGGGGGTAATAATAATTTTGGGTCGGGTTGGCGTAATAATAATAATAACTTTAATAATAACACTTTTTGCCCAAATGGACCCCCTGGCTTTCAAATGGGTCAAAACCCAAATAGGGGCCAAAATTCACTCTTTGGTGGGGTTCAAGTGGGCAGTTCAACAAAGGGTTCAATGGGCAGGTCAAGGATGGGGGTCAAATAACCAAGGTCAAGCAGGTCAAGGTCCAAGTTTTGATTTAGGGGGTAGCATAGAGAGAATGGAGTCCATGATGAGTCAACTAATTGTTAGGGACCAAACCACTCAAAAGACCCTTAGTGAACATGATCTCATGCTTAAGAACCATCAAGCCTCCTTCCAAGACCTCCAAAGGGTCGTAGGGGATATGTCTAGGAAGCTAGAAGAGAGATTACCCGGTCACTTTGCGGGTAACACCCAACCGAACCCTAATGCCCATGCTAAAGCCATTACCACCCGTAGTGGCAAGACCGTAGGAAACCCTAGAGTCGAGGAGAGGGTAGTTGACGAAGATGGAGATATTATAGATGAGGAGATCCAAATGGAGGCTCCCGACAAAGTGCAACCTAGGTTAACCCCAGCAAGTACCGCACAGCCCGGTGAGTCTCAAAATGAAAAGAAAGTTGAGAAAACCCCGATAGATGTTAGACCTTCACCCTACGTGAACCATGCGTATGTCCCGTTTCCCTCACGTCTTAAGAACCAAAAATACTCAAGGGAATACGGGCAGTTTTTGGACATCTTCAAGCAATTGAAGATTAACCTTCCATTTATAGAGGCACTCCAATCAATGCCTAAATACGCGAAGTTCTTGAAAGACCTCCTTAGGAAAAAAGAGAAGTTAGGAGAGTTGTCTAACGTGCCGTTGAATGGGGGATGTTCCGCCGTAGTGTTAAATAAGCTTCCCGAAAAGCTTTCCGATCCGGGTATTTTTACCATTCCTTGTCTATTCGGTAGTAATACCAACACTCGAGCTTTAGCCGACTTAGGTGCTAGCATCAACTTGATGCCCTTTTCTCTTTATGAGAAGCTAAACCTAGGAGAGCTTGCACCTACCCGAATGACACTATCTTTAGCCGATCGGTCCGTTAAATATCCTAGGGGTATAGTTGAGAACTTGTTAGTCAAGGTTGACAAATTCGTGTTTCCCGCCGATTTCGTAATTCTTGATATGGAAGCGGATGAGAGAGTTCCCATTATCTTAGGTCGTCCCTTCTTACGTACCGCCAAAGCCCTTATAGACGTTCATGATGGTAAGATCACTCTTAGGGTCGGTGAGGAGAGAGTTACATTTGAGATAGAGCGTTCCATGAACCACCCGAATGGTTCGGATGACTATAGTGGTCCTTGTCATTCCGTCTATTTTTTGAATTCGTTCATCTCGTGTGTCGACCATTGCTTAGAGTATATTAGTGGTGCGGACCTAGTGGTAAGAGAGAAGGTAGAAGAGGAGTTGGAGAGTGTAGGTGAAGTTGAAGAGGAGGGGATTCCTTTAATCCCCGATGTGTTAGCGGTTAGTGATGACACCACCCAACCCCCACCCTTAGAACTTAAGGTACTTCCATCTCATCTAGAGTATGCTTTCTTAGGGGAGGGTTCCGAGCTACCCGTTATTATTTCATCCGAGTTAGAGGAGAGTGAGAAAGTGAGGTTGTTAGATGTGTTGGAGGCCAACAAAGAGGCCATTGCATGGAGATTGTCCGACATTAAGGGCATAAGTCCTTCCTATTGCACCCACCGGATACTCATGGAGGATGACTATAAACCGGTGGTGCAACCCCAAAGGAGGCTTAACCCCAACATGCAAGATGTAGTGAAAAAGGAGGTTCTTAAACTCTTAGATGCGGGGATGATATATCCCATTTCAGATTCACCTTGGGTTAGTCCCACACAGGTTGTCCCCAAGAAGGGGGGGATGGCCGTTGTCATGAACGAAAAGAACGAGCTTATCCCTTCACGTACGGTCACGGGTTGGCGCGTGTGCATCGACTACCGAAAGTTGAATGATGCCACCCGTAAAGACCATTTCCCATTGCCTTTCATAGATCAAATGTTGGAGCGTTTAGCCGGTCAACAATTCTATTGTTTTCTAGACGGCTTTTCCGGTTACTTCCAGATCCCCATCGCACCGGAGGATCAGGATAAGACCACCTTCATATGCCCCTACGACACCTATGCGTACCGACGCATGCCATTCGGGTTATGTAACGCTCCGGCTACCTTTCAGCGTTGTATGGTCGCTATATTTCAGGATATGATAGAGACTTCCATGGAGGTTTTCATGGATGATTTTTCAGTTTATGGTGATTCGTTCGAGGTGTGTTTGAAGAATTTGGAAAGGATGTTGAAGCGGTGTGTAGAGACGAAGCTTATGCTAAACTGGGAGAAGTGTCACTTCATGGTGACGGAAGGTATAGTGTTAGGGCATAAGATATCGAGAGAGGGTATAGAGGTAGATCGTGCAAAAATAGATACCATTAGTAGGTTACCTCCACCCACGAGTGTGAAGTCAATTAGGAGTTTTCTAGGGCATGCGGGTTTCTATAGACGCTTTATTAGGGATTTCTCAAAAATCACTCGCCCCATGACCCGTTTGCTAGAGAAAGATGTTCCATTCGTCTTTGACGAGGAGTGTCTTAAGGCTTTCAACTTCTTGAAGGAACAGTTGGTTAGTGCACCTATTCTTATCTCGCCCGACTGGAGCTTGCCCTTTGAGCTCATGTGCGATGCGAGTGACTATGCCGTTGGAGCGGTATTAGGACAAAGAAAGGATAAGCACTTCCACCCCATCTACTACGCGAGCAAAACGCTCAATGATGCTCAATAAAACTACACTACCACGGAGAAAGAGCTTTTAGCCGTAGTTTTCGCATTTGATAAATTCCGCTCGTACCTCGTTTTATCCAAGACAATAGTTTTCACCGATCATTCTGCGTTGCGTTTTCTTTTTCAAAAGAAAGACGCTAAACCCCGGCTCATTCGGTGGATTCTTTTGCTTAGCGAGTTCGATATTGAGATTAGGGACAAGAGAGGGGCCGAAAATGTGGCGGCCGATCACTTATCGCGGTTAGAGGATCCCAAGAGGGAAGAAATTCGTGAGGAGGAGATTGGAGACACGTTCCCTCACGAGTCTATAGAGTTTGTTGAAGCTGAGAAAGAAGGATTGCCATGGTTTTGCGACATAGCAAATTATCTCTCTAGTGGTGATGTGGTGAAAGGGATGTCTACACAACAAAGGAAGCGATTGTTTTGTGAAGCGAGAAAGTATGTTTGGGATGATCCTTTTCTCTTTAGGATAGGAGGAGATAGAGTTCTTAGACGTTGTGTGTCGAGAGAGGAGGGTTGGAACATTATTAAGCATGTGCATGAAGGCCTCACGGGAGGACATCATGGTGCACACACCACCGCCCAAAAGGTATTCGATTGTGGTTTCTATTGGCCTACCGTCCTTAGAGATGCCGAGGAGTTCGTGAAGATGTGTGATGCATGTCAACGAACCGGCAATATTTCCGCCAAAGATGAGATGCCTCAAAATCCGATACAAGTAGTTGAGGTTTTTGACGTTTGGGGCATCGATTTCATGGGACCCTTCCCAAACTCCAAAGGAAACCGTTACATACTCGTGGCAATCGACTATTTGTCTAAATGGGTTGAGGCTCAAGCTCTTCCCACAAACGAAGCCCGAGTAGTGTTGACATTTCTTAAGAAGCTCTTTTCACGATTCGGTACTCCTAAAGCCTTAATTAGTGACCGTGGCACTCACTTTTGCAATGCATTGATGGAGAAGTTGCTTGCATGCTACGGTGTCACTCATCGTTTATCTACCGCATAACATCCACAAACGAGTGGACAAGTGGAGAATGCAAATCGCGGTATTAAACGAATCTTAGAGAAAACAGTTGGTAAGAATAGGAAAGATTGGTCCGACAAGCTAGACGATGCATTGTGGGCATTTAGAACCGCCTACAAGACCCCTTTAGGAACTACACCTTTTATGATCGTCTACGGAAAAGCTTGTCATCTCCCCGTCGAGTTAGAACATAGAGCGCTTTGGGCCTTGAAAACCGTTAATTTAGATATGACCGAAGCCGCTAGGAAGCGTTTCTTTCAAATTCATGAGCTTGAGGAGCTTAGGGATACGGTATATGCTCGATCGTTGGGAATAAAGGAGAAAACGAAGTTGTTGCATGATAGGAGGTTGAGGAAAGTGAAGGAGTTTAGCAAAGGCGATAAAGTGCTTCTCTACAACTCGAGATTGAAGCTTTTTGCGGGTAAGTTGAAATCCAAATGGTCGGGACCTTTTATGGTTCATTATGTGTTTCCATATGGAGCGGTGGAGATCATGGATGAGAAGGATGGCCGTAGTTGGAAGGTGAACGGTCATCGTTTGAAGCATTACATTGAAGGAGCGATAAACAAGGATGAGAGGGAGGTAACTCCTCTCAAAATCCCACCTAAAGCCGCCAATTAGTGTTTTGGGTGAAAGCCCAAGTGTACATTTTGTATTGTTTGTATAAGAGTCTTAGTTTGAGTATTTTCGTGTTTTAACGCGTCTTTCTGTAGTTTTTCGGTTTGTGTTTTGTGTCGTTGAGAATTTTGCAGGATTCGTCACCGCTATGGAACAGGAAAAAGCATGAGAAAAGAGGTTGCAGGTAAGTTTTCTTGATACTTAGAAAAAAAATTCTACGTGTTTTGGATGAGTGGAAAAGTTATCAAAATTTTTTCTAAGGCATGAGACCCCAAATTCCACGAAACATTCTGTTGAAAACGACCCTAGGCGTGACGCCAAGGTCCGTCGCGTCACGTCTAGGGTAAAGGTTCAAAATAAATTAAAATCAAGGGCGCCGCGTCACGCTAGGCCTACCCCTGACCCCCATGCGTCGCGCGAGACCCCCTTGAACCTGTTTAAATCGTTTTCTTGAACCTGATCGCTGAAACTTTAATCCTTTTCACATCCAAAACCCTAGTCGCGATTTATCACTAAATTCACCATAACTCACTCAATTTTTCACCAAATCACTCCATTCTTCTTCCTAAATCACCACAATCACATTCCCCACAATCTTAACCATCAATTTCACCCGATTTCACGCTGCATTGTCGCATTTTTGGACGATTTCGTGCACCACAACTTCAAGACTTCATTTTTCTTGCTAAATCCGAATCCAATGTATGATTTCTGTGATTTCTCACTAGTGGGTAACTTTATTGCTCGTTTGTAGTGTCGGGTCAGTCATGTTTTAGATCTAGGGTATGTATAGGTTGATAAAGTTAGGATTTTTGACCCGTTTGTGATGTTAGTGGTATGCGGGTGGTTATGTTAGGGATGTTTACATACAATGGGGTTTGCGGATGGTTCGGGTTGGTTTGATTGGGGTTGTTTGAGACTTGTGGGGTATGTTTGGACAACTAGACAACATGTTTGAGCTTTACGGGTTTGTTTGGCTAAACGAAAGAACTTTTTGCTAAAAAAAATAGGTTGTTGAACTGGTTTTTGCAAATGTGATTAGTTTTCTAAACGGATTTTGTTGCCACAAACGTTGCGTTAAGGTTTAAAAGTTCAAACTCTCACGTGTTTCGCCTCAAGTGTGGGGATATTTCGGCACTTATGCTTGATTGAGGACAATTAAAGTGCCGGGAGGAGATAGTGTACATTGAGTCGTAGGTTGTTCTAGTTAGTGAGTCTAGTAGTCGTCTTAGAAGTAGTATTTAGAGTCTAGTGTCGGGTTTACTTATATGCATGTACAAGTTTACAACATTTTGCCCGTACTCAATCTCCATTCGGGTAGAATGATGTGTAACTTACGCTTTTGTAAACGGTAACCCATTGTTTTTCTTTAACTTTATTTTCAGAATTAGCCGCGAATGAAATGCTATACGGCTATTCTAGTTTTATTTAATATATATAAAAAAAATTAAAAAATTAAAAACACCAAAAATAGTTTGTGAATATTAACTTTATGCATTGTTTTCTTGTCAAATCTTTCTTGTTTTGCAGAAACATGTCGGGTGAAGGTTCATCGTCAAACCTAAGAAAAAGGAAGATCAAGTATCGGGGGTTTGATAGGAGAGTGTATTCCCGTGTCGAGAGGATTATTGATCACCCGATCTTAGACTTTGAAGAAGACAGTGAGGAGAGGAAGAAACTGAAGAAGTATGCGGAAACTCACATGTTATCGTACGATAAATTGGGAGTGGTTGCACAGTATGGGAGCGAGTGATCGGGTGGCGGAGTTGTTAGGGCCACGATTGAGAGCGGCAATGGATTGCCGTTGGCCGCAGTATACTGAACTTACACTTGAGTTTCATTGTACCTTCCATCATAAAGAGGGTACTTTTGCGGAAAATAACGCGGTGTCATTTCTTTGGGCCGAATTTTGTATGAAATGAGTATTCCTCAATTTGGAGTGGCCTTGGGTTTTTATACGGATGAGGAGGTGAGGACAGATGAGTTTGTGAATGGTTTAAGGGGTGTGTATAATCATCCTCGGCCGAAGTGTTTAGATTCGGCAGACTTGGCTAGATTTTGGGAGGAGATCGCGACCCAACCGTTCGCCCAAACGAACCTTATTACATCGGTTCGTGATCCTATACATAGGTATATTTTGAAAATGTTGGCGACTACGGTTGTGGCGAGGAAGTCAGGTGAAAATAAAGCAAACTGGTTGGATATTTTTGCTTTAATGTGCATGGTGGAGAAGAGAAACTGGAACTTGGCAAGTTTCTTTGCATAGTCATGTAATAGGCCGCGTAGGGGAGGAAAAAGGGCTGCCATGGATCTTGGGCCGTACATAGCTAGGTTTGCAGGGAATACACGGGCCTTAAAAAATATCATTTGGAACAGATGCATTTGAGTTTCCCAACGGTTTATTGGGTTGTTGCTGAGCTACAGTTAGCGGGGGTTTTGACAAATACGGACCCGCCACAATGGAATTATGAAGTGGGTGCTCCTCCAGCACGACAGCCGGGACCTCGACGGAGGCGTGAGACTCCTCCACAGCAGCCAGTTAGACAGCCAAGACCTGACCCGTTCACTCCCGAGGCTGCTTTTGACTACACACAGCAGAGGTTTACTCAGATTGAAGATAGGATGCGGGTTGACCACCAGTGGACGATGCAGAGCCACCACCGACAGGACGACATGCTCAGGTATATGATGTCGGGTATGTCACTAAATGCTCCGATGCCTCCACCCTTTGCCGGATTATTACCTCCACCAGTTTATGGAGGCGAGCAGCAGACCCCATATGTCTATGGTCAGTACCCGGGGTATGACCAGTGGGGAGGGCAGAGTGGTTATGCTTATAGTGGTCAGTTCGGGTGGAAGCAGGCTGGAGGTTCAGGGACCCAGCAGATGGATGAAGATTCAGAGGACGAGTGATGTAGCAGAATGCTGCAGCATATATATCCTTTCATGTTTTATTTTATTTATGTTGTTTCAGTAGTTCGATTTGGTTGTATCCGTAGGAAATATTTTTATTTTTCGTTTGAACTTGGATTGTTGGAACGATGAACGTTAGGTGGTATTTGGTTTGGTATGCTATGTTTGTTTTAGGTTGATGATGGGAGCCGCTTTCCGTTCGTGTGTGAGGGAGTTTGGTATTGTTTGCTGAGCACGTTCGGTATTGGAGGGCTTATGTGGAAACGACTGGCACTTTGACAGTCTCACATACTCAGCTAAGTCGTTTCCTTTTTTGTTGTTGTTGTATATTTTTATTTATTTCGTTTGCAGTTTTTATTTTTAGGTAGTTGTTGAGTCGTATTTTCGTTCTTGCTAGGGACAATGCAATCTCTAAGTGTGGGGATGGGAAAAATTGAAAAATTGAAAAAAATTGAAAAAATCAGAAAATGTCTTTCGAATAAAAAAGAAGTTTGCAATTAAAGCGGAAAATGATAGAAAAAATGAATTTTTGCTTGGGTTCGAATAATAATAATATGAGATTATAATAAACCGAGTTTGCGTCTAGTTTGGGATATGTGGATAGGCCCGGGTTTGGTTTTAAGTCCCTTTGAGCTAATATACCTTAATTGTCGGTCTGCTAGTGGGTTTTTATCTGGGAAATATGGGAAATCAAAACTGCCAATAAGAGTATAAGGGGCACCGTTATAAGTTAAAACCGTTAGAGTTTGTGGTCATGAAAAAAAATAGAATAAAAAGTGAGCTAGAAACTAAATGAAAGTAACACAGGTCTATGTAATCCGAGTTGGGGATAGCGACTCTACAGCCGGAATGCCTCTGGGATGTGTGAAATCGACTTGCCGAATAAAAGTACCGAAACCTAAGTAATCTGTGGTTGGGGATCGCGACTCTACAGCCGGAATACCTCTTGGTTAGGGAAAGCATCGTCTAGCCTCACGAAAGAAAGAAAAAAAATTAGAAAAAAAATGAAGAAAAAAAAAGTTGATTGTAAACTCTCTTGGTTTTGATATAAGACGATTAGGAATTGGTTCAGTGATCGTTCTTTTAGTCCTATAAGCCTGAGGTGGGAGTAGGTGGACTGTAAATTCTGGTGTGAGACCCTAGGTGGATTGACCGCACTTAAATTAAAATCACATGATAAGGGCTTAGGATTGGGCTTGGGTTTAAAGTGGACAAGTATATTTGCAATCGCGGCTAACGCAAGTCTTGGTTTTAATTAATTATACCTATGCTTTTGACCCGAGTGATTATTTGTTTCTGATTCCGTTGCATAATTCTTTTTCGAGGACGAAAAAAGAGTAAGTGTGGGGATGTTTGATGTACTGTAAAGTACATATGTTTATAGTGTATATTTTGGTCAGTTTTCAGTCGTTTCGAGTCTGTTTTAGGTTAGAATTGTGATACTGCTGACGTTAAGCTTTGATTTCAGGTCCCGTAGCTTAAAGTGATGAAAAACGAGTCAAAACGAGCAGTTCGGAAGAAAAACGGGATTCGTACGCGCGTCGGAGAAGCTGGAAATTGGAAATAATAAAAAAATAAAAAAATCACCTTTGGAGGCGCCGCGCGACGCGACACCCCCTTGGCGTCACGCGAGGGGGTCGATTTCTGATTTGGTGTTTTCCAATTAGGGTTTGGTAAGATTAATTCCCAAGAAACTTGATTAGAAAACCCTAATTACGAATTTAGAGTTCTTTGGAGCAACTTTGGAGCATTCTTGGCGAGCAATCGGAGATTTCAAGGCAAGGGAATCATTGGTACGAGTCGAAGGTGAAGAATCGAAGAATTAATCGGGTTTTCTAATCCCTTGTTTTGTCGATTACTTTTCTTGGAACTTTGTTACAATGAATTCATGTTTAGACATCTTTGTTTTGTTTTCATTTACTGAGATGCTCGGCTAATTTCATAAACCACCTAGACTTGATGAATGGATTAATATAAAGTTTTTACCGGTTTTGTTATTTGCATGAATGTTATGGGTGATTGTGTTTAGTAAGCGGTTTGATTTAATGATTTGATGTGTATGCATGCTTTGAGTTGGTTTATTGTTATTATTTGCTTCATATGATTCTTAGTGATGGTCTATATCACAACATAGAGTCATATTAGGGTTTAGGGTTTCGGTGAGTGTCCATATCACGTTAGAAAACCTTCACTCTTTAGGGAGAATTGGCCAATAACCCCTAGAAGTAATTGGTAATAATTTATTAAGTCTTAGTGTTCTACTAGTCCTAATACCTGGGAAGTGAGGGGCTATTGGTAGGTCTTACCCAGCGAATTGCTTTAGATAGGCCTTGGGAAAGGTTATGTCTTGGTTTACCTGTCGGTCTTATTAGTCTATCAAGTCAACTTAATTACTTCAAACTACCCTAGATCTAGGATTGGGAAAGAATAGGTCAACATTAGGGTACTTACACAATAATTAGACAACTGGGAAGGCGTCTAATAACCGGTAGAATTAACGGCCTAGGTAGTGCCACAGTTTTCTCCTTGAGAAGGGTCGAGGGGCCTCGATGGTTCTTAATAGGTTTAGTACTTTAAGATCCCGGTTCCATAACTCGTGCATTTAACTTAATCGGTAATCTCTTAAAAACAATCCAGGATTCTTGTCTAGGTGGTCCCGTTCTCATATAAGTAAAGTCCACAGTCTTCATTCGTTTTAGTCTAGTTTTAGTTAATTTAGTAGTCTAATATAGATTTCCTTAGTTTTCAGTAACCCCCCCCCCAAACAATTAAACAGTTTTAGTCGTGTCTGTCAGTGTCTATTAGAGTCTAGTTTGCGTGATACATAGAGTCTCAGGGTTCGATACTCGGACTTGCTTAGGCTATACTACATTGACCGGTACACTTGCCGGTTGTGTGGTTTAGGTTTTAGAGAGTCCTAGTCTATAAATTTAAAACTTAGAGTGTCTAGCTTAGAGAGTCTAATTTAGTTAGTTTTTATAGTCTGTTTAGCACACATCAGGGGTTAAGGGAACGGTTTGGTAAGAGTCTTGCCTTGTTCAGTGTATAGATCCTGCAAGGACCTGGGTCAAATTTAGTAGGACCTCATTCAATACCCACCGGTATTGGATGGCGGGGGTCCAAACTCTTTGATCCCCTCATATGTAAGCTACTATTAATACTTTAACCCGGCTACTTAGGACTGTATCCCTGCTGACAAAGACTACTTAGCCGAGGGTAACGTCAACTTCAAAAGAGGGGCCTACCATAATATGCATTAATAACTTAATTAATTATCTTTCAATAATCCGACCCTTTAGGATTGTATCCTTACTGACTCAAACTACTGGGTTGAGGGTAACGTCACCTTCAAAAGAGGGGCCTACTACAATAACTAAGATAATCTCTTAAAAAGTGCAAAAGTGCGGAAATAATCAAAGGTTACACTAAACACGAGTCGGAGCCAAGTGATTCATCTTGTCTATCTGTTTTTACTTTTATTTTATTTTCAGCATTTTAGTTAGTTTTTATTTTTCTAATTTAAAACCTTTTTCTAAACTTTTGATTTGATTAGACGTTGAGGATAAACCGGTACTAAAAGCTTTTGTGTCCTTGGACGACCTCAGTATCTTACCAACACTATACTACGCTCACGATGGGTGCACTTGCCCATTTGTGTATTTGGTGTTAGTAAAATATCATGTTTTATAAATTTAAAACTTGACTAACGTGTATAAAGGGCTTAAAATATACTTAAATCTATATACACACCAATCCCGCATCAAGTAGCAAGACATTCATGTCTAGTTGTAACACCAGCATTTTATTTTTATAAGACTATATAAATGGATATTTTGAAAAATATAATTAGATTCAACCTGTTGAATCGCCTTGCAAAACATATATTTTGCAATGATACAATTATTATTTGTAATGAATTATTATAATTGTAATGTAATTAGTAGGTTGTACCTATTGGCATACCAATGTGCCTATTGGCACACCAAACCCTAGCAAAATCAAGGTTTACCTACGCAGCGTATAGGCCTAACCCTATACTGTCACACCCCGAAAATATCAGAGCTGGCGTGACTAGACCGGTATCTTCATTGCACAGCGGAAGCAAATAAGCTAAGACTTTCTAGAAAATGAATGCCACTAAGTACTCGACTTCACATGGTTCTCCTAATCCAACCGAGCCTTGTCTTAGAAATGCAACCTGAGAAAGAAACATGCGAAAAAGTCAACATAAAGTTGAGCGAGTTCATAGTTTGTTTGTAAAAGATTTGAAATAAATCTTTTGAATAACCGGTTTGTGAAATAATATTTGAGAAAACGAATTTAGAAATCATTTTCTTGCCAAGTTATATGGAAACTTTGTATTTGTAACGCATTATGTTCGTAAAACCATGTATTTGTAAACCCTCGTATTTGTAATGTTCCTCTAACCATCAATGCCCACCCTGACTTTGACTCCATGCCCGCATAATCCTATGCTTTGAATTTGTATAAAACATGGTTTTTAATTTGTATAAATCAAGTATTTCTGTAAGTATGTATGTCCCTGGTATGTAGCAATTAAGGAAAAAGAGATCACCATTGGGTTGCAAAGCCAATGATATGTGTGAAGTGATGCAGGAAGACTCAAACCCAGCAAATTTGTGCGTCGGGCACATAGTCACCACCTGGTCCACTCAGCGGACTCAGGAGTGGGGCTCGCTACACCCAAATAGATCTATCACTCATGTCACTCGGTCCTACAACGAGGATTAATGGCCTAGAGTTCGAAGGTCATCAGGGCAACCACTTTGTCGCAGGGTAACCTCGATTGAGTCAAACCAGTGGAATAGAGCAGTAGGACCTCCTTCGCCTGTGAATTCTTTCGGTCCACATGACTTGAATTGTTTGAAGCTGAAAGGTCTCGCGGTAGCTTTGGGACCCTCAGTCCTCGATTCCTCAGATGATTTGCTGGCATTCTCGTAGACATCACTTACAGCTTTGGCTACACTTTTTGCGATGATCGAAGCAAGACGTTTGTCCCTCTTTTCCTGACGAGAGAGCTGATGACGGGATCCAGACGACATTGTCTGCAATAGACACCGCCATGGAACTCAACATATGTATTCGTATCTCACCTCACACGTCTAGGATTACTAAAGCTCAGTAACACGTACCATGTAACCGCATATAGTCACAAAATCACAGAATTGCACAAAATCACATAAACACATAGAGCACGTAATCACAATATTCCTAAACGTGTAAGCACAATAGCAAGAAACACATATATTCCTAGTCACTAAGGCAGTCAGAAAACAGAAACCTAGTATTCAGAGTTTGCGAGTGTTCGAAAGTAATGTAACGCGAGTGATCTGCAAATATTGTGTCGAGTGAGTTTTGTGTTTTAGCAGGAGCAATAGTGTTGGGTCGAAACCAATAGTTCCTCAAAACGTTAACAAATAACAGAAAAAGCATAAAATTTTCATAAAGATCGATAATCGAAGATGGATTGTCTGCGGCTAATAGACTTCGACTTAACCAAAGTAGCTCGACTATTCTCAAGGATCCTGTACAACGACCTCCAGGACTATGCCTTTGCCTCGATTCTTGGGCGTTGGCGCAATTCCCTTTGGTTAGGTTGTGTCTTTGGACCGTTGGAGTTCATCGAACTTTGGTGGAGGTTTGTATGAAAGCGGGACGAGTCGTCAAGGTTAGGGTTTCACCCCTATCTTGCAACTCCCGTCCTCGTTCCTGATAAAAATTGAGGAGATTATTCATCAAAATATGGGTTTCACTCCTGATTTGGTATAATTCTCCTCGTTTGTAGCTAAAACGCAAGCTGACTAGGCAACTTAGTCGAGAGTTTGCGGTTTTCACACCTATTCTCGGCCTCATCGCCTGTTCACAACTTGAAAATTTCGAGTGCAATGGTAGAAAAGAGTGAGTGATAGTGGCGAAATTACGCATACGCGTGAGTTGGTCTGTTGGTTCTTAACTATAGTCTAGGTCTCTAAGACTTCGACCTGGACTAGGTCGAGTCTTGCCTAATTCCCTATAGTTATGGCTCTGATACCAATCTGTCACACCCCAACCGATGGCGGAATCATCGGGGCGCGGCACTGAGCGAAACAGATTGTCCAGAAGTTTCCATAACAACCATCATTACCATTCAATTTAAGTTAACATGTCCCATACCATGTCTCAAATAGTAAAACAAGTTATTACAGACAAAAACTAAACAAATATACTGTTCCGACAACTCAGATTTTAGCATAACTAAATTATTCGTTGGTTTCTAGGACTCCAGTTCCTAGCTTCAATTTCATCACAGCCCGAGAAGCATATAAACAACCTAGGCACCTGTCACATACGTTAAAATAATGTCAATACATAAAATGTAAAGGTGAGCATACAAGTTTGATAATAGCATATAGAGTTCGAATTCGTTTACGCATAACCAGCACGTACACATAGTGAAATGAAGCACGTTAGTTATCGACATAGATCCATCGATACCAATGACTGCGGGTTGACTGCCCGAGGCAGTTCGCAATACATGTTTACCACTGTAATCCATGCAAGTAAAAGATCCTTAACAACCCCCGTGGAAACGGGTGCTGAGTCCAAACTATAGTACTATCGTTGCTAAGGCAGGTAGACAGCATTCCATGTGTAAACATAACAAACAAGCATTCATAAGCCACGTATAACATGCGATAATGGTTAAGCGTTAAAATAGCTTGAGTAGTGTGATAGTTGTAGTTTGAATAGTTGTAACGTATGTAACACCCAAAAGTGCTAAAGCAAAAAGGGTTCGAGTATACTCACAGCGATATGGATTGAAGGGAGCGCTTTACAGCGAGTACGATTAGCCTGAATAGATTCGATAACATAACGATAAGTGACGCGTAAAATAGTACAAACGAGAGTGGGTAGAATGACTGATCGTGCGGATCAGTTGTCCGTGAATAGAGGTCATCCGTGCGCATGACCTACCCGTACGGATGGTGATACGTACGGATGGTGATGCGTGCGGACGGTGTTCCATCCGGATAGGTCATCCGTGCGTGTGACTGTCCGTGCGGGTGGCAACACGTGCGGACTAGTCATACGTGTGGACGACTTACCCGTACGGTTAGATTGCTCGTGTGGATAATGTTCAAGTGGATTGTTTCTTCCTAAGATGTGTTTGTGTATGATGGCTTGTGCTTTGGAGTTTTCGTTGTAGCATTTAGAAAACACCAAAGTGTTTCTACCTTTCAAGCCGGCCGCGCGGACGGCGGTCCGTGCGTGTGGTAGTCCGTGCGGGCAGCCTGTGCGCGCGGGCAGAGAGAATCCGTCCGGATAACCTGTCCGTGCGTACGGCTTGGCCGTGCGGATGAAGTTTGGTCGATTTTCATTTTAAGGCCTTAGTATCTCATGATCCGATGAGTAATCCATTCAGAGGTCGTCTGCCCGGATTGCTCGTTCGTCGATACTCAAACCTCGCTTGGAAAGTTGGTCCCAAGGGTAGTCCATGCGGGTGGCAACCCGTGCGCACAGCTTGTCCGTGCGGGTGGCTAGTCCGTGCGGGTAGCCTGTCCGTGCGGACAACTGCTCTGGTTGTTCCGTTCGTCTCCACTTGGTTTCTGTTGTCGTTTGTCGAGACGTTCTGATTACGTGGCAACCACTTGGAGTTGTGTTCTCACCCGCGTGACTAGACCGGTTAGGAACCACCCTAACGCGGCCTGCCGGCGACTCAGAACGGTCGTCTCGGTTATCCCCGAAATCAGTTGTCTAGGGTACAACTCCAGATCTGGAACTAGGGTATCACTATTGACGAGCAAAACACTAGGACTGATCGGATCTGTACCGGTTTTAAGGGTAAAACATTTGATTTATTTCTTTCAACTCTTTTATCCTTAGAAAAGTTTAGATCTAGGTGGAATTATTCTAAAAACTTGTAGAAATCGTTTAGATCTGAGATATTTTTGGTGGAATGAGGCCAAGCATAACTTCATGATGACGTCACCCATGATTACCTCAAATCCGGATGATTTCATGGTTAGAATTGAAGATTCGAAAGATAGAAGTGTGTAGAATGGTGTAGTGATCAAAGATGTACAAGAATTAGTGCAAGATCTTACCTGGATTGAGAGAAATCTGAGAAAAGGTGAAGAATGCGTGTGGTTCGGACGTCACTTGCCAAAAGTGGAAAGAGTGGAGAGTGACCCGTGTATTTATAGGATGCTAAAAAGGGAAAGGATGAGCCGTGCGCATGGCACGCACCCGGGCAGGTTACCCGCGCGGACTGGCCATCCGTGCGGTCTGGCAATCCGTGCGGATTGGCCATCCGTGCGGATGGGCCATCCGTGCGGATGCCACCACCTTGGGCGAGCTCGGTGCGATGTTGGTTCGGCTCGGATTTACGAGTGGTTTGATAGGGTTTCCTAATTCAAATTACTTTCAGTCCCAACTACTTCTTATACGGTTCGATTCGGGATTCGAGTTCGGGTTCGATCATATTCGAGTTAGACTTCGAGTTCGATTGAGTTCGCTTGATTATCACCACACAATCATAAAATAAACATGCACAAGTAACACGTAAGGCACACACACACGTATAGCTGACAAATAAAATACGAAATTCGAGTTACGATTTTGGTGTCGATTTGATTAGCTTGCTTGATTATCTTTATCGCATTGTTACTTCCTATCATTCACAGTCGTAGATCGATCGAAATATGATTGGTGAGGCTTGATTATTGTAATGTACAACATTTACTCCACATAATCTAAATATAATAGAAACAATTCTACGAGTCACGTCGCGCGAGATCGGTCGTTGACTTTGACTTTCACTTGTGAAAACACGGGGTGTTACAGCCTCCCCTTGTTTAGGAAATTTCGTCCCGAAATTAAGCCGAAACTGTAACTAATTCGTGATCCACATGTGAGAGTCCTTAGTTTGAATTTGAAGTCGTTTGGAAGAAATTCGAATTATTGTAGGTCCGGATTTGTCTCCGATTCGATTGCGTAACAATACGTTCAACGCGCGGAATCCGCGAACGTGTGTGGACTAACACAATCGTAACGGTGTCGAATCGATCCTACAAGTGGTATCTGAGCAGGTGCTCGATTGTGCTGATCAAACATGCTCAGATTTGAGCAATTTCTTCATCTTTGCAGGGTCGGTGGGACCGACTCGATTGCGTAACCGACCGTGCATCGCGCGGAAACCGTGCACAAGTGAGGTCGATGCACGAGAATGTACCAAGGACGTGATTCTATCGATAATCTGACGATTATAAACTCCGAAAATCACGGGAGAGACTCACTCTATCTAGACTTTCTCTATCTAAGATCATCTTTCTAATATAATTGGTGGTTCTATTGGTTGATATGAAGTCGTACAACACCTGAATCACGATGTCACTATCCCTTATTTACATACATATTATCATATTTCAAATTCTCTGAAATCTCTCTCGAATACTCGCTGTCTTAGCTGGACGTTACTTCTTCGTTAAACAGCTGTGGATACTTTGCCTTCATGTCGCTTTCGAGTTCCCAAGTGAACTCCGCGCCTTGTTTGCCTTCCCACCGGACCTTCACAATGGGAATGCGTGAGCGCCTGAGTTCTTTGGTTTGGCGATCCATAATTTCGACAGGCTTTTCCACGAAGTGCAATGTTTCGTTCACTCGTAAATCGTCTAGAGGAACATGTACGGCTGGTTCGTAGATGGTCTTTCGGAGGTTTGACACGTGGAAGATCGGATGGACATTGTTAAGTTCTTCCGGTAATTCGAGTCTGTAGGCGACTTTTCCGATTCTTTCCAGAATCTTAAAAGGTCCCACATACCGAGGCGCAAGTTTCCCCTTTTTGCCAAATCGGACTACACCCCTCCAAGGTGATACCTTTAGGAGTACGTAGTCACCAATGCCATACTCACGGTGCTTGCGCTTTTTATCGGCGAGAAGCTTCTGTCTATCTCGAGCCTTCGCTAGGTTGTCCCGAATTTGGAAGATTTTGTCTGTCGTTTCTTGTAGTAGTTCCGGACCGGTTAGTTGCGAGTGACCGATCTCGTGCCACACAATAGGCGATCGACATCTTCTTCCGTATAAGGCTTCGAAAGGAGCCATCTGGATACTAGCCTGGTAGCTGTTATTGTACGAGAATTCGACTAACGGAAGGTGTTTATCCCAATTGCCACCGAAGTCTAGAACACATGAACGGAGCATGTCTTCAAGCGTACGGATCGTTCTTTCGCTCTGACCGTCAGTTTGTGGGTGGAACGCAGTGCTTAGATTAAGCGTTGTTCCCAGTGCTGTTTGAAACGTTCCCCACAATCGCGAAGTGAATCGGGCATCACGGTCAGAGATGATGTCACGAGGCGTCCCATGTCGACAAATGATCTCGTTAGTGTAGATTCGGGCTAATCGTTCCACCTTGTAGTCCTCTCGTATTGGCAGAAAGTGGGCTGATTTGGTCAGACGGTCAATGATAACCCAAATACTGTCGTGGCCCGATGACGTGGGTGGAAGTTTGGTTACGAAATCCATAGCTATGCTCTCCCACTTCCACATGGGGATTGGAGGTTGTTCAAGCAAGCCAGAGGGTCTTTGATGTTCGGCCTTGACCCTAGCACAGGTTAGGCATCTTCCGACGTAGAGAGCGATATCCCGCTTCATACCCGGCCACCAGTACCTATATCGAAGGTCATGGTACATTTTGTCAGCACCGGGATGAATAGAGTATCGGGATTTGTGGGCTTCGTCCATGATGATTTGTCGCAGGTTGGTTCGCTTGGGAATCCAGATTTTGTCTAGAAAGTGGAATATCCCATTTGATTTGCTCACAAGTTGGGCTCCGTCGTGGTAGATCCTTTCTTTCTTCAAGGTGCGCTCGTTGAAACATGCATGCTGGGCGTCGCGGATAAGAGCTTCTAGATTGTGCTGGGCTTGAACATTACGAGTGCTAAGCAGATAACTCCGTCTGCTAAGTGCGTCGGCAACAACATTTGCTTTGCCTGGGTGGTAACGAATCTCGCAGTCGTAGTCGTTGAGAAGCTCTACCCATCGGAGTTGACGCATATTTAGTTCCCTCTGATTAAAGATGTGTTGTAGGCTCTTGTGATCGGTGAAGATCGTACACTTGGTACCATACAGGTAGTGTCGCCAAATCTTTAATGCAAAAACAACTGCGCCCAGCTCGAGATCGTGGGTTGTATAGTTCTTCTCGTGGATTTTGAGCTGACGGGATGCGTAAGCAATAACCTTGTCTCGTTGCATTAAGACACAACCGAGACCAAGGTTAGAAGCATCACAGTAGACAATGAAATTATCGTTTCCGTCGGGTAACGTGAGAACAGGAGCATTGCAAAGCATGTATTTGAGGGTTTGAAAGGCAGACTCTTGTTTGGTTCCCCAGACAAAAGGCTGATCCTTATGAGTAAGAGAAGTAAGTGGTACAGCAATCTTCGAGAATCCGTTGATAAATCGTCGATAATAGCCCGCCAGTCCGAGAAAGGAACGGACTTCAGTCGAGTTCTTAGGCGTAACCCAGCTCCTAACAGCTTCAATCTTTGCAGGATCGACGTGAATGCCCTGACTATTTACGATGTGACCCAGGAATTGAACCTCCCCCAACCAAAATTCGCACTTGGAGAATTTGGCGTAGAGTTGATTTCCCTGGAGTAATTCGAGAACCAAACGTAGATGCTGCGTGTGTTCGGACCTCGTTTTGGAATAGATCAAGACATCGTCGATGAACACGATGACGAAGCGGTCAAGATACGGTTTACACACTCGATTCATCAGATCCATGAAAACTGCTGGTGCATTGGTTAGGCCAAAAGGCATGACAACGAATTCATAATGGCCGTAACGAGTGCGAAACGCTGTTTTGGGAATGTCCTCCTCCTGTATACGCAGCTGATGATATCCGGAACGCAGGTCGATCTTCGAGAAACACGTAGCGCCCTGTAGTTGATCAAACAAATCGTCGATTCGAGGCAGAGGATAGCGATTCTTGATAGTCAACTTATTCAATTCCCGGTAATCGATGCACATCCGGAACGTCCCATCCTTCTTTTTGACGAAAAGGACTGGTGCGCCCCACGGAGAGGTGCTCGGGCGAATAAAGCCTTTTTCAAGCAATTCCTGGAGTTGGGTTGAGAGTTCGCGCATTTCGGACGGCGCAAGTCGGTAGGGAGCTCTGGCAATAGGATTTGCTCCAGGAATAAGATCAATGCGAAAGTCGATATCACGCTTTGGAGGTAGTCCGGGAAGATCCTCGGGAAAGACTCGAGGAAATTCTCGAACCACTGGAACGTCCTTCACTTTCTTCTTCTCTTTCTTTTCCTTCTCCGCTGCTACGACATGAGCCAAGAAAGCCCTGTACTCCTTACGGAGATACTTGCTGGCTTGTAGGCATGATATAAGTTTGAGACCCTTCGAAGTAGTATCTCCATAGACGCACAATGAATCCCCGTTGGCGAGCGAAAAACGAATCATTTTATCAAAGCACACAACTTCGGCATGGTTTTCGCGAAGAAAGTCTATGCCTATTATGACGTCAAAACTTCCTAGTTGCATAGGGATGAGATCGATTGAGAAGACGTGATTGTTGAGCTCGAGTGCGCAATCACGGATAACAGAGTTTACGGCGACGGTTCTTCCGGTAGCGACCTCAACTTCGAATGCAGAGGAGAGTCGAGAGCGCTTACGACTAAGGAGTTTCTCAAATTCGAGCGACACAAAGCAATTATCGGCTCCAGTATCAAACAAACATGAAGCATAAATACCATTCACAAGGAACGTACCATTGACCACGTTGTTGTCGGCCTGGGCTTGTCGCACATTGAGATTGAAAGTTCTGGCACGTGCGGCCTGTTGCTGTTGCTGTTGCTGTTGCTGTGGCTGCTGCTATGGCTGCTGGGGTTCTTGTTTCACCACCCTGTTCGGGCACATGTTGGCGAAATGGTTCGGGTCGCCACATGTGAAGCATGCTCTGGCCTTGACTGCGGGTGCCGGAGGTGCTTGTTGACCCTGTGGGGCAGCGAGTAGGGCTGGATTGGCAGGAGTTTGACGAATACGGCAGTTGGCAGTAAAGTGGCCGTAGACGTTGCAATGAGCACAGAAGCGGCATTGAATAGCAGTCGGATGATGATAGGTGCAAGTAGGGCAGAGTGGGTGTGGTCCAGTATATGCACGCTTTGCAGGCGGTGCATTGGCCACAGGCGCCACTACTTGACGCTGTTGAGCAGGTACAGTCTGAACTGGTGCAGCAGTGATCGCACAGTTCTTGTTGGTGGAGTTGCTCTTTCTCTTGTTCTTTCTCTTGTTGCTTGATGACGTGGGTTCAGCAGTTGGTGTAGCAGTAGTGGCTTGATGTAGATGCTTGGAGGTCTTGTCCCACATCCCAGCCTTGACCCTTTTGTCATTGATTTCAGCGGCCAGCAGATAGGTTTCTTCGATCGTGGTAGTCTTAGCCGCTTGCACGAAATCAGCAACGCAGTCGGGCAAAGCTCGGATGTATTTCTTGATGGTCATCTCAGGGGTCTTGACCTGGTCAGGACAGATAATGCTGATCTGTTTAAAGCGAGCAGTGAGACCAGCATTGTCTCCATCTTTCTGATGTATGTGCCAAAATTCATCTTCAAGCTTTTGACGCTCGTGAGGAGGGCAGAATTCCTCCAGCATGACTTCCTTAAGCTCATCCCACGACAACCCGTAAGCTGCATCATTCCCTCTCTTGTTCCTCTCGGCCGTCCACCAGTCCAAAGCACGGGACTGAAAGACGCCGGTAGCGTTCAGAGTTCGAAGGTCATCAGGGCAACCACTTTGTCGCAGGGTAACCTCGATTGAGTCAAACCAGTGGAATAGAGCAGTAGGACCTCCTTCGCCTGTGAATTCTTTCGGTCCACATGACTTGAATTGTTTGAAGCTGAAAGGTCTCGCGGTAGCTTTGGGACCCTCAGTCCTCGATTCCTCAGATGATTTGCTGGCATTCTCGTAGACATCACTTACAGCTTTGGCTACACTTTTTGCGATGATCGAAGCAAGACGTTTGTCCCTCTTTTCCTGACGAGAGAGCTGATGACGGGATCCAGACGACATTGTCTGCAATAGACACCGCCATGGAACTCAACATATGTATTCGTATCTCACCTCACACGTCTAGGATTACTAAAGCTCAGTAACACGTACCATGTAACCGCATATAGTCACAAAATCACAGAATTGCACAAAATCACATAAACACATAGAGCACGTAATCACAATATTCCTAAACGTGTAAGCACAATAGCAAGAAACACATATATTCCTAGTCACTAAGGCAGTCAGAAAACAGAAACCTAGTATTCAGAGTTTGCGAGTGTTCGAAAGTAATGTAACGCGAGTGATCTGCAAATATTGTGTCGAGTGAGTTTTGTGTTTTAGCAGGAGCAATAGTGTTGGGTCGAAACCAATAGTTCCTCAAAACGTTAACAAATAACAGAAAAAGCATAAAATTTTCATAAAGATCGATAATCGAAGATGGATTGTCTGCGGCTAATAGACTTCGACTTAACCAAAGTAGCTCGACTATTCTCAAGGATCCTGTACAACGACCTCCAGGACTATGCCTTTGCCTCGATTCTTGGGCGTTGGCGCAATTCCCTTTGGTTAGGTTGTGTCTTTGGACCGTTGGAGTTCATCGAACTTTGGTGGAGGTTTGTATGAAAGCGGGACGAGTCGTCAAGGTTAGGGTTTCACCCCTATCTTGCAACTCCCGTCCTCGTTCCTGATAAAAATTGAGGAGATTATTCATCAAAATATGGGTTTCACTCCTGATTTGGTATAATTCTCCTCGTTTGTAGCTAAAACGCAAGCTGACTAGGCAACTTAGTCGAGAGTTTGCGGTTTTCACACCTATTCTCGGCCTCATCGCCTGTTCATAACTTGAAAATTTCGAGTGCAATGGTAGAAAAGAGTGAGTGATAGTGGCGAAATTACGCATACGCGTGAGTTGGTCTGTTGGTTCTTAACTATAGTCTAGGTCTCTAAGACTTCGACCTGGACTAGGTCGAGTCTTGCCTAATTCCCTATAGTTATGGCTCTGATACCAATCTGTCACACCCCAACCGATGGCGGAATCATCGGGGCGCGGCACTGAGCGAAACAGATTGTCCAGAAGTTTCCATAACAACCATCATTACCATTCAATTTAAGTTAACATGTCCCATACCATGTCTCAAATAGTAAAACAAGTTATTACAGACAAAAACTAAACAAATATACTGTTCCGACAACTCAGATTTTAGCATAACTAAATTATTCGTTGGTTTCTAGGACTCCAGTTCCTAGCTTCAATTTCATCACAGCCCGAGAAGCATATAAACAACCTAGGCACCTGTCACATACGTTAAAATAATGTCAATACATAAAATGTAAAGGTGAGCATACAAGTTTGATAATAGCATATAGAGTTCGAATTCGTTTACGCATAACCAGCACGTACACATAGTGAAATGAAGCACATTAGTTATCGACATAGATCCATCGATACCAATGACTGCGGGTTGACTGCCCGAGGCAGTTCGCAATACATGTTTACCACTGTAATCCATGCAAGTAAAAGATCCTTAACAACCCCCGTGGAAACGGGTGCTGAGTCCAAACTATAGTACTATCGTTGCTAAGGCAGGTAGACAGCATTCCATGTGTAAACATAACAAACAAGCATTCATAAGCCACGTATAACATGCGATAATGGTTAAGCGTTAAAATAGCTTGAGTAGTGTGATAGTTGTAGTTTGAATAGTTGTAACGTATGTAACACCCAAAAGTGCTAAAGCAAAAAGGGTTCGAGTATACTCACAGCGATATGGATTGAAGGGAGCGCTTTACAGCGAGTACGATTAGCCTGAATAGATTCGATAACATAACGATAAGTGACGCGTAAAATAGTACAAACGAGAGTGGGTAGAATGACTGATCGTGCGGATCAGTTGTCCGTGAATAGAGGTCATCCGTGCGCATGACCTACCCGTACGGATGGTGATACGTACGGATGGTGATGCGTGCGGACGGTGTTCCATCCGGATAGGTCATCCGTGCGTGTGACTGTCCGTGCGGGTGGCAACACGTGCGGACTAGTCATACGTGTGGACGACTTACCCGTACGGTTAGATTGCTCGTGTGGATAATGTTCAAGTGGATTGTTTCTTCCTAAGATGTGTTTGTGTATGATGGCTTGTGCTTTGGAGTTTTCGTTGTAGCATTTAGAAAACACCAAAGTGTTTCTACCTTTCAAGCCGGCCGCGCGGACGGCGGTCCGTGCGTGTGGTAGTCCGTGCGGGCAGCCTGTGCGCGCGGGCAGAGAGAATCCGTCCGGATAACCTGTCCGTGCGTACGGCTTGGCCGTGCGGATGAAGTTTGGTCGATTTTCATTTTAAGGCCTTAGTATCTCATGATCCGATGAGTAATCCATTCAGAGGTCGTCTGCCCGGATTGCTCGTTCGTCGATACTCAAACCTCGCTTGGAAAGTTGGTCCCAAGGGTAGTCCGTGCGGGTGGCAACCCGTGCGTATGACCTGTGCGTGCGGATGGTAACCCGTGCGCACAGCTTGTCCGTGCGGGTGGCTAGTCCGTGCGGGTAGCCTGTCCGTGCGGACAACTGCTCTGGTTGTTCCGTTCGTCTCCACTTGGTTTCTGTTGTCGTTTGTCGAGACGTTCTGATTACGTGGCAACCACTTGGAGTTGTGTTCTCACCCGCGTGACTAGACCGGTTAGGAACCACCCTAACGCGGCCTGCCGGCGACTCAGAACGGTCGTCCCGGTTATCCCCGAAATCAGTTGTCTAGGGTACAACTCCAGATCTGGAACTAGGGTATCACTATTGACGAGCAAAACACTAGGACTGATCGGATCTGTACCGGTTTTAAGGGTAAAACATTTGATTTATTTCTTTCAACTCTTTTATCCTTAGAAAAGTTTAGATCTAGGTGGAATTATTCTAAAAACTTGTAGAAATCGTTTAGATTTGAGATATTTTTGGTGGAATGAGGCCAAGCATGAAGTTCTTACGAACTTCATGATGACGTCACCCATGATTACCTCAAATCCGGATGATTTCATGGTTAGAATTGAAGATTCGAAAGATAGAAGTGTGTAGAATGGTGTAGTGATCAAAGATGTACAAGAATTAGTGCAAGATCTTACCTGGATTGAGAGAAATCTGAGAAAAGGTGAAGAATGCGTGTGGTTCGGACGTCACTTGCCAAAAGTGGAAAGAGTGGAGAGTGACCCGTGTATTTATAGGATGCTAAAAAGGGAAAGGATGAGCCGTGCGCATGGCACGCACCCGGGCAGGTTACCCGCGCGGACTGGCCATCCGTGCGGTCTGGCAATCCGTGCGGATTGGCCATCCGTGCGGATGGGCCATCCGTGCGGATGCCACCACCTTGGGCGAGCTCGGTGCGATGTTGGTTCGGCTCGGATTTACGAGTGGTTTGATAGGGTTTCCTAATTCAAATTACTTTCAGTCCCAACTACTTCTTATACGGTTCGATTCGGGATTCGAGTTCGGGTTCGATCATATTCGAGTTAGACTTCGAGTTCGATTGAGTTCGCTTGATTATCACCACACAATCATAAAATAAACATGCACAAGTAACACGTAAGGCACACACACACGTATAGCTGACAAATAAAATACGAAATTCGAGTTACGATTTTGGTGTCGATTTGATTAGCTTGCTTGATTATCTTTATCGCATTGTTACTTCCTATCGTTCACAGTCGTAGATCGATCGAAATATGATTGGTGAGGCTTGATTATTGTAATGTACAACATTTACTCCACATAATCTAAATATAATAGAAACAATTCTACGAGTCACGTCGCGCGAGATCGGTCGTTGACTTTGACTTTCACTTGTGAAAACACGGGGTGTTACACACCTACCCACTGACATGATCTAAGTAGTAAACCCTCCTTAAGCTAATCATACCATGTATAAAATGTCTGAAATAATTGTAACATGTATTTTACCCCAGCCTCTAAGGCTAAACCTCCCCAGCCTCTAAGGCTGAACCTCCCCAGCCTCTAAGACTAACTCCCCATGCTCTATATATTACCACCAGACGATCCCGTCCCTAGTCATGAAAATCATTCCCATTTCGATAATACGCATTTGTTTTATAAAAACCGGTATGTTTTGCATAAGTTTTTCGTAAACCATTTGAGTTCAATGAAAATCACAAATCATTTGTTTGTAACATGGTTTAGAAATATATAGTTTTTGTCCATTCAAAAACCTCGTATGTTCTTACAAAATGTGCTTGTCTAAAAATATGCAATCTTTGTTCATTGAAAACTTTGTATGTTTCTACAAAACGTGCATGTCTTTCCACCCCGAAAACAATTACAAAAATGTAAAACCATAAAAAGGTGGGGTTATGAACTCACCTGAATTTCCTGTGCAAAGCTAGCTAATTACGACTTTGTGATGTCAGTTCCAAGATGAGACTCGCTAGCGTGCATTCTACAGTATTCCTAACACGGAATATCTTATAAGTTTCTAAATAAATGCAGTAACTAAACTACGTGTCACCGAGCTCTATCGAATCGTTAATCGAACGATTCGACGGTTTTAACGAAAATGACTAAGTTAAACTTTGTTTAGCTCACATAACGTCGTTAAGGATTAACAAGTCCTGGGAAGACTTAGTTTTCATGAGATTTATAGTATATAAATATTTATATAAAACATATAAATATATCGTTATCATCGCGTTAGACGTCTTGCGAAGTCGTACGTGTATAAAAAGAATATTTATATGAAAATTGCATATAACAGACTTGTATTATGTATCGCGTATGATATTTGTCGAAATATATGTCAATGCCGTTTAGGCGTTTTAAAATAAATATAAAAAGTTATATTTATTTAGTAAAAGAATCGTTTATTTGAAGTCTGAAATAAATAGATAATCTATATCTATTTTATAAAGGATTCGTGATGTGCGAACTTTAAAATAAATATATATAAGCTATATTTATTTTTATAAAAATATTTATTTTTATAAAACGAATGCTTGTCGTTTAATGTTTCAAATAACTATATAAACTATATTTATTTTAGTAAAACAATTGTCGTGTCGTTGGGTATTCGAAATAAATATATAACTATATTTATTTTAGTAAGAGGATCGTCGTGTTGTTTGATTGTTAACATAAATATACAATATATTTATTTTTATGAAGAGGATTCGTATTATTCAACATTTGAAACAATATAAATGATTTCATTGATTTAGTAAAAGTTTTGTCGAATTTTCTAAGATTTAAAATAATATAATAATTATAATTATTAGTTGAAATAAATTTCGAATCGTCGTTTTTGTAAGTTGTATGGTGTCGTGGAAAGTAATATACACTTGTGACTTGTTTTATAATAGTCGTTTGAGTTTGATAGCTTTCATCTTAAAATAAAAATACGTTAGTTTTACGGATTTTCTCGAAAAACGGGCAGAGTTTCCTCTGTTTTTGGACACCCCGACAACACAAGTTGTCGCTATTTTTATCAAGATTCAATAATTTTCACCAAGCAATCAATATATAAAAACTCTTGTCGAATTTAACTATAATGTAACTAATTTTAATCGAGACGGTTCAAGCTCGTTTTCACGGAAATAATCAAGAAAAACTATAAAGATAACTTAACGAAATTTCGACTTAAACTAATACCAAAACTGTCGTCGAGTTGTCGAAACGTTAGATGGGTTGACTAAGTTGACCGACTCAACCGGGTTGACGGAGTCAACCGGGTTGACCGAGTTGACTCGCTGAGTTGACCGAGTCAACCAGTTAACCGAGTTAACCAGGCTTGACCGGGTTGACCGAGTCGAGCCGAAATGCACCGAGTCGAACTGAGTCGCGCTAACATACACCGAGTCGAACTGAGTCGAGCACAGATCTGATCCGTTAAATCCCGAACCTGAAAAACCGAGTCAAACATAAACCGAACCAAACTTTGAAGCATGTAAACTGAACCGAAACAGTGATGACCCGACTGTGAACGACCCGAGGTTGAACCACTGACCTGAAAAGGCATCACCATCGTCTTTACCGTCGTGAATCCGTTGGATAATAGCGCCGACCACCGGATAAACGAACCGACCGGAAAAATGGAGATACCCGTCGGATAAGAACAAGGACCGCCGGTCCATGACAAATACCACCGGTCCGAGACACAGATTACCGGCCTGAGTCTCTGACCTCCGCCGCCTGTTTCCGTCACTGCCTAACCCGCCGCCGTCTGACCCATCGCCGCCTGACCCCGTTGTCGCCGCCGCCGTGAGCGGCGGCTCTCCCTCTCTCTTCATCTCGTCTTTCTCTATCTCCCGCCTCTGTCTTCAGCCGTCGCTCACCACTACCCGATAACGGGGGTGGTGGTGGTCAGTCCGTCGAGGAGAAGGGGGGGTCGTGTGGAGTTTGCAGGTTGTTGTGGAGCATGGCCTGCTGGCCGGAGAAGAAGGGGAGCCGGCAACCGGCTCCGGTCACCAGAACCGAGAGAGGAAGGGGGTGGCTGGGTTGGGTCTTTGTTTGTGAGGAAATGATTTCCCTGTGTTTGATGTTTGTATATGTATTCGAGAGAGAGAGAGAGGTAAAAGAAAAAGGAAAGATGTGGTGAGTGTTAAATGAAATGAGAGGGGTATGGGTTTTATAGAGAGGTTGAGACCTTAAAGAGATCTGATGTGCTCCCATTATTTAGACAAAATCTTTTGTAAGGATTTTGTTTAGATTTTATAAGATTTTGATGAGATTTTGTGCAAATTTTGTAGAACGCCTCTAATATTTTATGTGCAGGTTTAGGCTTGTGGGTTTTGGGCTTGGGCCCAGGGCCCACAAGCCCATCTCACGTGTAAGTGGCCCGTAATTTCTACGAGACCCGTTGACAAAACCCGAACCCCGTTTAACGTCAAAAGATAAAATTTTAGTATTAAAATACATGAAATACGGTCGGTAGTACTTGTAGTCGCGTTCGTGCGTCGTTGCCGTTTGTAATCCTTTTTTCAATCTGGTTTCGACTGCGATTGCTAAAATTTAATTACGAAGCTAGATTATATCATAAAAATTTATTTCTTGTTGGCGTTGTCAGTATTTTGTACGGTATCAGTTTGTTGTCGCGTAATATCCCGCAGATTTTTCCGTCGACCACCGTTCGCGAACTGTAAAGTCGTATAGACGTTCCTAGTCACTCCAAAGGCCTAATTAAGTTAATTTGCGTCTCAAACACTATTTATTATCACGTTAATCACCTGTTAATCACATAATTAGGTGCCGTAAATCACCGGTTGTCACATATACACTGCGTATCGACCTATACGCTGTGTAGGTAAACCATGGATCTCAGTGCCTAATCACCAATCATTGCATAGAAAATAAGGTTTATATACGCTGCGTATAACTCTCTACGCAACGTATATAAACAATCTGAAAATTTGGGGTCATTTTGGTAGGTTTGAAGCATCAGATTTTTACAAGGTTTATATACGCTACGTATAGCTCTATACGCAGCGTATATAACCTTTCAGAATTTTGTTTCATCATTCGGCCTATTTGTGGTATAAATTCTCACCCGGTTACAACGTTAACTCTCTTAAAATATATAACGAGTTAAAATTATATAATGTTTTTTATTATTTAGTCGACGTCATCGTTAATTTATTTAGTCGATGTCGTCGAAAAGCGTATAATGTTAAAATTTTGAAAAGCGTATATACGATTCGAATACTATAACGTTAAAATATTATAGCTTAAATAAGTGGAAATACCAAGCTAGTTATGGTCCCCGAACATCATAACACACTATATAACATCTAGTAACTAATTAACCTAACTAAACGCTTGATTTTCAACCATATAAACTAACTTACCATTACACCCTAACTCTAGACCCCCCACCTATAATCGGCCAACATGTGGCCCCCACTCAAGATTTTATTTGTTTATTATTAAATTGGATCATGTTATACCTTTACTAAACACATTAACCCTTAGACTTAACATGTTGGTGTATTATAAGAAAGACCATAAGATTCAAGACCTTCATTCTCAAAACTCACCACACACACACTTCTCTTCTCCCTTCTCTTCTTACCCTCGGCAGAGAGCACCCCCCACACCCCATCATCTTCATCTTTCACCTCTCATCCAATCCATACATATTCAAAGGTGTATAAGGAAGCTAGGAACTCTTGGAAGTTGAAGGACCTCTCATATAAGCTTTTATCAACCTCTTCTTCATCTTGTGATCATCCCTAGCCTTGAGCTAGTAGTAAGATCATCTACACCTTGTTTTACATCTTGTTTTGGTGGTTAAAGAATGATACAAGTTGTTAATCTTGAAGAACACCATGAATCTTGAACATGAAACTTAAACATAAGACTAAAAACATAAGAAATCATGTTGATTTAGTGTTGTTATGCTTGTTGATTGTTGATTGCTCATGTTATTGATGTTAATCATCATGTGATCTTGCTCGATAGTGATTAAAGACATAATCTAGTAAGATGAGAAGATAATTATGTTGTAGATCAATAGATCATCCTTGTGTAAACCATGAACTTGAAGTGTAAATTGTTTTTCTTATAAAATGATGATCAAAGTGAATAAAGAGTCTTGTAAATCTATGATTTCAAGAATGATTTTTCAAGAAACCAAGTTAGAAATACAAGATTTACTTAAGCTTGGTTCTTAAAGGAATTAACCACATTTTTAGTGGTTAAACAATTGTAAAAATATATACGTAACAAGAAAAACTCAAGAAGAAACATTTTTAGAAAAATGATTTACAAGTTGCAAACATCTAACTTCTTTAAAAATGATGTTTTTAAATAAACAACCACACTTTAAAGGGTAACTAAGCCTACTAAACACACTAGTAAGTTACTACAAATTTTTGTAAACTTTCGTTCATGAAGTAGTAATTTATATATGATTTTGGCAAATTGGTAAGTGTTGATTGGTTTATTGTTGATTGTGGTGATTTATAAAAGAAAACGATATACTTTGAAAGCATGGAAACCTCCATTTTTAAGGGGAAACTATGGCAAACTTTTTCTAGAAATTTAACACTTAGAAAAACATTTTTAAACAAGTATTTACAAGTATATTTTAAACCATAAATTTTCATATAAAGTTTGCCATAATTTTTGTTACAAAAATTATAAATATTGGAGGTTGGTTTTTGTAAATGAAAGTGACTAAATATGTATTTAGGAAATATATATTTAGATGTCACCATGTGTGTGATTATTTGTATATTATGTGTATTAGTTATATTATTTTAGGACTTGATATAATATAACTCACCAAAATACCAAGAAATTACAATCCAAAATATTACCAAAATTCCAATAATATGAATATATACCCAAAATATTGGAGAAACCGAACAAGGAATATAACTCACATAAATATTCCGGAAATAAATTCATAAGTATTTTGGTAATTAGTATTTTGGTAATTAGTATTTTGGACACCTAAAGAACAAAAATATGATTTTTACAATTATTACAAAAATATATATTTTCTTGAAATTATTAAGAAGATATTATTTTTGGAAGAAAATATATTTTCGTAAATAAACTTGGAACATATTATTTTTGGTTGAAAATGGTTTTATATATATATTCTAAGTTAAACTTGAAAATATATTATTTTTGAGGTTTATATAAAAAGTGTAAATATTTTTGCCAAGGGAAAAATTATAAATAAGTTTTCTATGTAAGATTTCTTAAAATATATATTTTGAGAATATATATTGATGAATTTTTATTAGAAATAATATTCCAGAAAAATTTATACAATAATTAGGTATAAGGATACTTATCAAACACGATAAGAATACTTAATAGTTACAAGAAATACGTATTCTCGTACGTATAATTACACACCGGAATGCACTTTCGGTACTTGGCAAAGATACACAAGGTTAAGAATACAAGTAAACATATCCCCATCCTTGGGAAATTATACATGTACAAGTGCATAAACATGTCAAGTTAAAGTATATTATGTTAACTATTATTCCAAAATTTAATAAATATAATTTAAGTTAAAATATTTATTATTTTAACAAATAATTATATAACTTTGAATAATATTAAAGACACAATGAAACGTAACTAGACCTGGCAAACGGGTCGGTTCGGGTCGGGTCGGGTCATGGGTCGAAACGGGTTCGGGTCAAAACGGGTTCGGGTCAAAACGGGTTCGGGTCAAAATGGGTCAATTACAAAAAAGGGTTGTTTTGGTTCGGGTCAAAACGGGTTCGGGTCGGAACGGGTTCGGGTCAGAACGGGTTCGGGTTGAAACGGGTCCGGGTCAGAACGGGTTTCGGGTCTGGTCGGGTTGGTTAAAAATTGCTTCATTACTCATTTGCTCCACACCTCGACAGTGTAAAACCTAAGGTTCGTCCCCGTTTTCAATAATATCTTCAATTATTCAGTTCTAATTCCATCTCTATATCTTCTAATATGTTCACCTGTATGCTATATTACATTCAATTGTCTTCATTTTCGATAATTAATTGAAATCAGCTCTCATTCAACCCGATCTGTAATAATTTCTTCAGTTCAAACATTTAATTGTGATATTAAGTTGATATATAGTTGTTTCTGTTGAAATTTTCTACTTTTGTGTTCTAGATCTGGAAATATGAATGCATGTCTGCGTTTAATGTGGTACTAGAGATCGATCGATTATTGTAGCCGATGAAGCTTTGATTACTTACAAATTGTGGTTCGAAACGGTACGGGTCGAAACGGTTCGCATCGAAACTGTTGGTGCACACATCTGTCGTCTTCGTCTTGTATCGAGTCTCGGTTCAGTGCGGATCTAAACAAGGCATGATGTCATGATGACATCATCGAGATGACATCATCTATGACATCATCCCCACAAAAGACAAAGTCATTTAAAGATCAGTTTGTTATTCAGAAGGTCTCGCTTGAAACAAGAATGATAGATATGTAAGATTTCGCTTCAATGGTCTCGCTTGAAGGATTTCCAAGCGAAACCTTAACACACTATATATAGGATGATAGACTTGTCATTTGTAACAGTTCGATTGATTCTTCCGGTTAGCCACGAAGTGCTGCCGAAGTGTTGTTAGGTCTGTAATAGCATTTGTTTTCAATACAACAACAGTTTAAAGTGATATCTCGCTGAATTGACCTCGGTTTCTTTGTTTCCGCCTCTGAAACCGAGATAAACTCTTCTGAACGACTCGTTCGGGTCCGCAAACGATCCTACCGAAACCGTATGCGTCGAAACGGTACTAATCGAAATGGTACGGGTCGAAACGGTTTCAAAACGGTTCGCGTCAAAACGGTACGCGTCGAAACGGTTCGCGTCGAAACGGTTCGATTCGAAACGGTTCGATTCGAAACGGTACGGGTCGAAACGGTACGGGTCGAAATGGTTCGCGTCGAGACGGTTCGCGTCGAAACGGTACGAAACTCGTCTCGTGTGGAAACTCGTGTCTGCCCAAAACCCGTTGCGATCCGAAACCCGTCCTGTGCAAAAACCCGTGTCGACCCGAAACCCGACCCGAGCCGACCCCGTTCCGATCCAAAACCTACGTCGTGCCGAAACTCATCTCGGCCCGAAACTCAATTTGAACTGAACCCGTTCCGATCCAAAACCCGTTTCGTGCCGTATCCCACATCGACCCATTTCTTTAATGTTATCGACCCGCTTTGACCCGAAAATAACAAGATGGAATTTTCAAGTGACCCATTGTGACCCATTTAGTTAAAACATCTTACCCAAACCAACCCATATAATTTTATAAGCAACCCAAACCGACCCACTTGGAAGGCTTTGGGTCAAGATTGCCCCCTATAAACGTAACTCAAAGACACTAATTAAGACTAAGGTCAAGGCACGACCCACCCGTCTAATAAACCGTAGTACGTTGTAGGTAGTCGTGCACACAAGTAGCAGCTTTGGGTTACATTTGGATACGAAGAACGCAAGATTGTGACTTCATGTCCCCCTTTTCTTTTAACTGTTTTCAGTTTTATAACTTCAGGGGTGAAGTACATGTTACAAACTGTTTACAAACGTTTACATGTGGTATGATTAGCTAAGGAATGTACTGCTAGATCATGTGAGTGGTGGGTACAACACTTAAGACCATTAATCCTCGTAGTAAGACCGAGGGACATGAGTGATAGATCTATTTGGGTGTAGCGAGCCCCACCCATGTGGACCGGGGTTTGGCCCATGAGGTGACTATGTCTTACAGTCGGAGGCCCGGTGCAAAATCTGCTAGGTTTGAGCCTTCCTGCATCACGTCACACATATTAATGGCCTTGCAAACCATTAATGGATCTGTTTTCCTTGTTTGCTTTCATACCAGGGTTTACAAATACATACTTACTTATAATGATTGCAAAGTTTATTCGAGCTCACACACTAAACACACGAACTAGCTCAACTTTTGTTGATGTTTTCAAACTACATGTATTTCAGGAAACTAAGTATGGATCTGGCAGGTGTTGGAAGTTTTCAAGGGTTGTTTGGAATACAAGATGTCATCCGGTGTCTAAGGTTTTGGGGTTGTGTGTCTTATCCTGGATAAGATACATAGTCCAAAACCTAGTTTTTAGTAGTATCTTTTGCAGAGTCCTTATGGAACTCTAAAACAATCTGAATGGTTCGTAATTTGGATTTGAAGTCTGTGTTTGGATTCTAAAACAATGTTGCATGTAATGTTTTAAAACTATCTATGGATGAACATCTCGGTTTTATCATATAGTTGTTTGTTATGGTTGAATGCAATGAAATTAAGCAAGTCACACATAATCAAGCTTCCGCTAAAGTCAGGGTGTGACACCCAACTCGCTCCCAAGCAATTTTTTTCACGATTCAAGGCTATTTCGTAAGTATTTCTCCCTAAATCTTGTACTTCCATCATCACTACACACTTTCTCATAATCTTCTCTAACAAAACCTTACATTTTCTCCTTGAAATCACCTGATTTGGGTTGCTTGAAGATGTTGTTCACTTGGTGACATCATCTCATCAAGTTTAGCTTAAATCTAAATGATTTTCACACATTTTTATACGAATCTCAACAAAATGGAATCAGTTGAAAGATATTTCAAACTTTTCTTCAACATTTCATCACTTTTCAAACTTTGTTTCCACTCTTTTACACTCTTCTACTCAAAACCGATGGAATCTGGACTCAACCTGACCTAAGGCTCATTCTAAAGTCTAGGGCCGGCTCAAAAACGGATTTCCACCGGAGAGATGATCTACAAACGGGTTGAACATGAAGTCCCATCAAGCTCAGTAGGTCTGATGAACGGGGTGGTTCCCATCCGATCGACTGGGCTAGACTCGGTGCGGATTCCCGTTGTTTGACACGTCGTCACGCCATCTCCATTAAATTTTAAAACTTTTCAACTTAGAGAATTTTTACAAAATTTCATCACTCAATCGAATGGCCATCCGTCCGGATGACCATCTGACCGGATGACTTGGCAACTATACACCACATTGTTTAAATACTACAACGAAAACTTCAAAAGATTCAAACAATTTTACAAACAATACACTAACTCATTCGAATGATCAACCGTTCGAATGGTCATCCGTCCGGATGACCATCCGGCCGACTCACCATCCGACACTTATCATCCGACATGCTGTTTAACACGCTGTTCAATGCTTACACTACTGTTCTATGCATAGGCTAATCTCCAAGCGCTCCCTTCAATCCAAGGCTGTGTTTATTGTTAAACACATACTGTGAGTATACTCGAACCCTTTGTCTTTTAACGCACTTTTGGGTGTTACATACGTTCGCTTTATCAAAACACTTCAACACACAACGCAAACACTTTTAACGCTAACCGCTCCCGCATGTTATACGTGAACTATAAATGCTTGTTACTACGCTTAAACAGTGTTACACGGTATCGCCTCTAGCAATGATAGTACTATAGTTTGGACTCAGCACCTGTCGTGGACGGGGGTTGCTAGGGATCACATTATTTTACTTCACGTGTCCGCTGGACGTGTGTCGCGCATACTCTACAACGCAGTCTTGTGATTAAGTATGAACATAGTCTGGTAGTTTACTTGCATTGCCCGTTACGTGAGACATGCTGGTTATGCGTAAACGCTTTTGCTATACTATATGTTACTCAAACTTGTGTACTCACCTTTACACTATGTGTATTGACTTTATTTTAACGTATGTGACAGGTTGATAGGATGCTTTGTTGTGATGAACAAGCTAGGAGGTCTAGAAACAAACTAAATAAATCTGAGTTGTCGGAACAACTTATTTGTTTTTGAGACAATATCTGTAATGATTGTTTTTACTATGTCTGTTAGTAGTATGGGATATTAACGTTAAAGATTTGGTAATTTAATAGTTGTTATGGATTCTCTTGAACAATCTGTTTCGTTCAGTGCCACGCCCCGATGTTTCTGCCATCGGTTGGGGTGTGATAGATTGGTATCAGAGCCATAACTATAGGGAATTAGGAAAGACACGACCAAGTTTGGGTCCGATGTCTTAGAATTGACCTAGTCTATAGTCTAAGTACCAACAGACCTGCCTTGTGTGAACCTAGTAGGGGGGTTTCGTACATGCTTACCTTGATACTCTCGTTCGAACTCGAAGAAACTACAACTTCGTGCGAACACCGCATACTACAGCTTCGCGCAAAGATGGCCTTTCCCAATGCCGGAAACTATTTTCGCTTTTCCTAAAGCTGACACAATACACACGTTTTAAAAAACACTCGCATAACACAAACGAGTGATTGAGTCGAAAATATGTGTGAAAACCAGAAAATCTCGACAAAATCACTCACTCTACGCTTATTTTTACTCTCAGCACTAGAATCTCGTTGATTTAGGAGTGAAATCCATATCTCGACGAAATCCTCCATCTCTATCTCACACCTTCAGGAGCAGGATTGTTAAGTTAGGGGATGAAACCCGCATATTAACGACCAGTTCCACTCTTTACTTATATTTTTACAAAACTCTCACCAGAGTCTCGATGGATTCCAATGACTCGATTCACGTAAGTAACTAAAAAGATGCGTGCCAATCGCTGTGTTACAGCGAGAGCACATCTATTAGGTCAAAGCGTGTACTCGAACTTGTTGTGAATATTTGAATCACTTTGGGTAGTCAACGCCTAACACCCAGGGCACGCTTTATCTCGCTTTCAAGCCTGCAATCGCTAATTTTACGCTTATCTGGTTTTACATGGCTTACATGTTTATACGTTTCGATTTTGGAGACTTGTTCGCTTTTCCGCACAACTCGCACAGCTATCGTTATCTAAAAACGCTAACAAATCGCAGACAAACTACGAACTCGCATTCAACGCAGTACTTGCTGATGTACGCTTTTACTACTCGCTTACGCTACTCGCTACTTAACTCGCAACTCTCGAACGCGCTACCCGCAAACTTGAAGGATAGGTGAATACGTGCAAAATATGTAGGTGAATACGTGCAAAATATGTGCTTATGTGGATTATGTGCTCCTACGTGCTTATGTGCTTATGTGGCTTATGTGCTTACGTGCCTATGTGTAATGTGCCTACGTGTTCCTGAGCTTTATATAACAATAATAGTAAGTATGTTTATACGACGCTAGACTATTATCTAGACCCGATATGATCAAATCACATCTATGTCATGACGATGTCTGCTGCAGACAATGTCTTCCCTTGGCTCTCATACTCGCCGCAATGCTCAGAGGAGCAGAGATGACAAGAGCATCACTTCTCTTGTTGCCAAGGAAATGGCCAAAGTCATACCTCAGATCATCAGTGAGATCAATGAGGTCAGCAGCAAGTCATCTGTCGAATCGAAGAACGACTCTCTTAAAGCTCCTTTCAACTTTAAGCAATTCAAGGCATGCGGTCCCGCTACCTTCACTGGTGAAGATGGACCCAATGCTATGTTTCAATGGTTCGATTCCAACTACGTCACCTTCAAGCAGAGTGGATGCCCAGAAAATCTGCGTACTGTTAATGCTACTGGGGTCTTTCAGTCCAGGGCTCTGGACTAGTGGACTGCTGAGCGCAATAGGCGCGGGAATGATGCAGCTTACGGACTTTCATGGGAAGAGCTTAGGGAGCTTATGATGAAGGAGTTTTGTCCTCCTCATGAGGTGCAAAAGCTGTAGAATGAATTCTGGCATATCAAACAAGAAGGAGGTGACAATGCTGGTCTCACCGCTCGCTTCAAGAAGCTTAGTATCATCTAACCTGGTCAAGTGACAACTTCAGATATCACGATCAAGAAGTACATCCGCGCTCTCCCCGATTGTGTTGCCAATTTTGTTCAAGCGGCTAAACCTGCTATCTTTGAGGAAACCCACCAACTCGCCGCCGAGATCAATGATAAGCGAGTTTTGGCTGGTAATTTCAAAACCTCAACCAAGAATCTCAACCAGGTTACTGCTACTCCTGCTACCGAAACCGCAACACCTCAAGGATAGTAGTCCTCCCGTAAAAATCCAAGCGCAAGGGTAACAACAAAAAGAACTATGCAACTACCGCCGCTCCTCTCAACGCTGTTCCCGTACAACCCAGCCAGAACCAGAACCGCCAAGTTGCAGCACCTATGACCTACGCACCGCCAGCTAAGCGTGCGTATACTGGTTTTCATCCTTTGTGCCCAACTTGCACTTACCACCACCCAGATGGGGTTAATTGTCGTTTCTATGCAAACTACAATATCTATGGGCATTTCACTGCTCACTGCCGCTCTGGCCAACGTCAACAAGCTCAAGCTCAAGCTCCTCCAGCACTACCAGCTCCACTCCCCGCTCCTCAGGGTAACCAAGCAGCTCCTGCTCACGCACGAGCTTGCTACTCTTGTGGTGACCTGAACCCCTTTGCAAACGTCTGCCCGAATCGTGTGGTGAAACAGGAACCACAACAGCCGTCATAGCAGCAATAACAACAACAGCAGCAGCAACAGCAACAGCTACCGCAATAAGCAGCCCGCGGAAGAACTTTCAACATCAATGTCCGCCAGGCTCAGACAGACAACAATGTTGTCAATGGTACTTTTCTTGTTAACGGTATTTATGCTTCGTGTTTGTTTGATACTAGAGCCGATAACTGTTTTGTGTCGTTTGAATTAGAAAGGCTCTTAAAATGTAAACGCACTAACCTCCCAATGACTATCGACGTAGAAGTCGCCACCGGAAGAACCGTCACCGTCAGTTCTGTTCTCCGTGATTGTACTCTTGAACTCAACATTCACGTTTTCCCGATCGATCTTATTCCGATGTAGCTTGGTAGTTTTGATGTCATAGTAGGCATGGATTTTTTTGTGAAAATCGTGCTGGAGTTGTTTGTTTCGAAAAGATGATCCGTTTCTCTCTTTCAAACGGTGATCAGCTCTGTGTCTATGGTGAAGTATCTTCAAAGGAACTAAAACTCATGTCGTGCATACAAGTGAGCAAGTATCTCCGAAAGGTATACAAGGCTTTCTTGGCACACATCGTAGTAGCAGAGAAGGAAAAGAAAGAAATAGAAAAGGTACTTGTGGTTCGTGATTTTCCTAATGTCTTTCCTGACGATTTACCTGGTTTACCGCCAACTCGTGATATTGACTTCCGTATTGACCTCATTCCTGGAGCTAACCCTGTCGCTAAATCCCCTAATCGCCTCGCACCATCCGAAATGCGCGAACTCTCTAGTCAACTCCAGGAATTACTTGATAAAGGCTTCATACACCCTAGCACATCTCCATGGGGCGCACCTGTCCTTTTCGTGAAAAAGAAGGATGGATCGTTCCGAATGTGCATCGATTATAGGGAACTCAACAAGCTGACTATCAAGAATCGCTATCCTCTGCCCCGAATCGATGATTTGTTTGATCAATTGCAAGGCGCTACGTGTTTTTCTAAAATCGATCTACGCTCTGGCTATCATCAACTACGAATCCAGGAGGCAGATATTCCTAGGCGCTACGTGTTTTTCTAAAATCGATCTACGCTCTGGCAATCATCAACTACGAATCCAGGAGGAAGATATTCCTAAAACCGCTTTTTGTATTCGTTATGGCCATTACGAATTCGTGGTCATGCCCTTTGGTCTTACCAACACACCCGCGGTTTTCATGGATTTGATGTATCGCGTGTGTAAACCCTTTCTTGATCGCTTCGTCATCGTGTTTATCGATGATATCCTTATCTACTCGAAGTCAAAAGCCGAACACGCGTAACATCTTCGTTTGGTTCTCAAGCTTCTCTAAGGGAATCGCCTCTATGCCAAGTTCTCCAAGTGTGAATTTTGGCTCAAGGAGGTTCAATTCCTCGGTCACATCGTCAATAGTCAAGGTATTCACGTCGACCCTGCGAAGATTGAAGCAGTTAAGAGTTGGATTACACCAAAAACTCCATCTGAAGTTCGTTCATTTCTCGGATTGGCAGGTTATTACCGTCGACTTATCGCTGATTTCTCTAAAATCACCGTACCTCTTACCCCTCTCACGCATAAAGACAAGACTTTTGTTTGGGGAACCAAACAAGAGGATGCCTTTCAAACTCTAAAGTGTATGCTTTGCAATGCTCCCATACTCGCGCTACCCAATGGGAACGACGACTTTGTTATTTATTGCGATGCCTCTAACCTAGGTCTTGTTTGTGTGCTTATGCAACGAGACAAGGTTATCGCGTATGAACAAGAAAATGAATCAGAACCAGTGAAAACCTCCGCAAATGAGCCGCAAGAAATTTTGTCAAATTCTGATTCTGATTCTGTAGATAATGTTAAGTGTTTTAGTTCATGTGCAGAATCGGTGACAGTTGAAGAGCAGTCTGCAGTGGATGATAAATCACATTCAAACGTTACTGATGTTGCAGATGATTCAGATGCTACCAAACACGATCATTACGTTTGGAACTGTGTTATGTCTTGGTATGCTGAGAGTCGGGGTATTCCTATTAAAACTGATGCTGTGGTTTTAGATTATGATCGTGGTGATATTGTTTTGACAGAAAAACCTGATGTATCGACTGATAAACTTGAGACATCTGTTTCAAGTGACTCAGAGATCAATTCTGATGATTCGGGCAACTGTTCTGGTGTGCCTGAAACATCGAATGATACTTCAGAAACGTACGATAAAGATAGAAAGCTTGATGTTTTTTATTGTGATAATGAAGAAAATGATAAACATGGCTCATCTGATGAACCTGACATTCAAGTTGCAGACTCTGGTACACCAGATAATGAGCGTAGCACTTCTGAGAATTCTGAATGTGACAAACACTCAGAATCAAGCAGTGTGACGCCCGAAGAGAGCCAAACATTTTCAAACATAGATTGCTCTTCGTCTGAGAAACCAAAATCAGCTGATGTCAAGGACTCAGAGGTTGATGAATCTGAAGAAGAGATATCCGTAGAATTCAATTCTGAAGAAACTCATGAGATCTCGAAGCCTGAAGTGAAGGAATCCATGGAAATCAATTCAACAGTTGAATCAATTGATGAAACTGAAGAAGGAATTTTTGTGGAAGCCTTTTCTACTGAAACTCTTGAGAACATAGTTTCTGAGGAAAAGGAATCTGTGGAAGTCAATTCAACAGATAATTCAACTCTTGATCCCAAAGGATCAGATTCTGAAGAAAGTGTTTCAAATGAAGCAAAGTCTACTGAATCTGCTCCTTTAAAGAAAAAACGGTCATGTAAAAACAGAGGACCACGAAAAAAATTCAAAAGGAAAACCCGTCTCTCAAGCAAACTGAACCTAAGTTGAAGGGTAAAGTTGTCGATACTAGCTCTTGTGCTGATAACTGTAAGCAGGGTTCTTCCAAGACCAAACATACACACAAGCAATCATCGTCAAGTGGAAAGAAGAAACCAAATCAGTTCTCGAAGATAACACAAGCAGAACTAAATGTCTTTTTTTGCGAAAAGGCAAACGTGTTTTAATTGTGGAATTCCGGGACACATTGCAAGAAACTGTATTCATCCTCCCCACTACTCTAGCAACACGTATCATCCGAAGGCTATGCATCCTCAATCTGTCAACATTCGACCTTCTAAAGTCAAGCCTTCTGATGGAGACTGGAATCTGGCGAAAAAGAACAATCAAAGTTTTTCAAAGTCAAATGGGTTCCAAAGTAAGCAAATAGATTCAAAAGTCACATCTGTAAAGAAAAATATTTCAAACAAAAATACGGACTCTAAGATTTGGAAGCCCAAGGTTCTTGCTGGATCCCAGTTTCAGTGTTCACGACCGTCAACGTCCACATCTTCACCTCAAACCTCAAATTCTACAAAAAGTTATACGATCTTTCGTGAGGTTTCATATATTGATAGTGATGGTCAACTCAGGTCAACAATGGCCTGGGTTCCAGTTTCTTATTAATCTCGCTAAGTGTGCAGGAACGGCTATGGAGGGCAATTGTTAGACCTTGGTTTATCGATAGTAGTTGTTTTAGACACGTGACAGAAGACTTATCCCAGTTGAATAAAAAATATTTGACGGTGGATTTGTCAACTTTGCGAGAGGGGAAACTGGAAGAATAAACATGAAGGGCACTGTCAAATACGGAGTTCTCATCTTCTCAGACGTCAATTATGTCCCTGATCTGAAGCACAGCCTTTTGAGCGTATCTCTGATGTGCGATAAAAAAATGGAGGTTCTCTTCACCAAGAGTGGCTCGTAACTTCTTTCTTCGACTGTTCAGAAGCCGATTTCTGATCCTGCTATAGTTATCCCCGATGGTGCAGTCCGTAACACTGAAGTCTCCTCAGGACTCTGAAATATTCAAGGAACTTCTCTGTTTCTGGGAGCAATTACCTCAAATTGCACTGTAGATCCACCGGTGATCAACAACACTACTGCACCAAATGAGGGGGAGCAATCTGGTATAATATCTAGAAGTTTCTCAATCTCAAGCTGCTTGTGTGTGATCCCACAACAAAATCAAGGGGCATCAACTCATGACTATTCAGAAGTAAACAAGATGATCCCGACGTGATAGTGAGCAACAAGGCACGATTGGCAGTTCAAGGTTTGAACAAGTGGAAGGTCCAGATCTTAGAGAGATGCACGCATAGATGGCACATCTAGAGGCCATTCGTATTTTCAGATGATGAGAAAGAAATTCGAAATGAGCTCGTTGAGAGAAGTGACAATGTTTCTGGGCTTGGAAGTTCGTCAAAACAGTCAAGGAATCTTGATTTGTCAAAGCAAATATGTTCACGACGTTCTTGCCAAATTCGATATGACAGATTCAAAGACAGATAGGGATATCAAGTCTACATCGGCTGGATGCCAATTCTTGGGGGTCAGTCTCATCTTATGGCAGTGCAAGAAGCAGCAGCTCACTTTTGTAGCGGAAGCAAAGTGCGTTGCAGCATCTGCGGCCTGCTGCTCTCAGGTTCTTTGGGTACAACACCAGCTCAAGGATTACGGTTTGACGTATCTAAACTCTACTACTTATTTTGATAATGATGCCGCTATCAAGATTAACAAAACCCTGTCTTTCACACTGTCTTTCACTCTAAAACCAAGCACATTGATATCAAGGTGCACTTTATTCAAGATTGCTATGACAGAGCCTCAGAGGATTGTTTAAACTCAAACAGATCCACACTGATGCTAATTCAGCGGATCTTTTTACAAAAACCTGTCAGCATCTCGAGATTCAATGTGCTTGTGGATCTTTTAAAAATGATGCGTTTTAACCGGCTGAGCGACAAAAAAAAAACGGGTTTTTATTCTAATGTAAATAGATAAGTAAATTTGCGCATAAGGTGTGATGCACAAATTTAGGGGGGAGAGGGACACATATATACATATGCATGGTTTGAGGGGGAGAAAAGCAAAAAAAAAAAAAAAAAAAAAAACATATATGTACATATGCATTATACGCATTCTTTGAGGGGGAGAAATAGTTGCTTGGGAAATGAAATGAATTTTCGTGCTAAAGAACTTGATTAACACATGTAAGGTTTGAAGCTGAACAGGCTAGGATCCACTGCGATGTGTTGATAGGTCTAACGCTCGAAAAGCAAAAAGATGACAAGTGATATAAACATAATGGACTGGACATCTCGTGGGTAACAGACCAACGGTGTATGATTTCATGGTCTTAAATCCTGCGTTGATAGATAGCCAACATCTGATGTTTCGGGTCTTTATGCTGATGATTCATCCGGGATATCAGGGCTGTCCCTCTGTTGCATCCAGATTATATGCAGACCTAGACACAGTCAGGATATCTTGCTAAAAGAGCCACAAAAAGGGCCAAAACCTGAAAACGGAAGAAATCTCACAAAATAAGAGAATTCCATGAGCTATTATAGAAAAATTCGTACCGTTAAAGGTATCTGTCTCGCCCTCGTCAGATCTTCCTTGGTCTCTCTGCTGTACGGAAGTACTGACCTGTTCACCAGGAAGTCTGGCGTTGAAAAAAATAAAAAATAGAATAAAAGGATGATCTCAGTATACTCACATGCTACAATGAACCGTTGTGCTTACCTTGATCGCGGGGGTATGCCTTGGAATGGGACACACAGATGTTACAGTATAATTCTACCTAAAGCGTATCACAAAGCTAAAAGTTGAAGATTGAGTGTTAGATTTAAGAGGACAAGCATATTAAAAATCGTGTGGACCAGTCCAAGTAAGCGAAGAGCTGAAAAATGTTCCTTAATCGGTTCAAAAACGATTTTGATCCAATGGCAGGTTCTCCCTATATTTCCCCTCTACTATTATTCTATTATTATTTTACTGTGTTATTATTGTCTTTCTTATTTCTATGCTCAAAAAGTGTTGCTCGGTTGGTTGGATCGTTGATTTTTAGAAAGATGTTTTTTGTCTTGAAAAGGCAAATCATTAAAGTAATAGTCTAGCCCACTGTTTCGGATTGGGGCCCCTGTCGTGGATAACGCGAATCAGATCCGGCCCATTGATCTCAAATATAATTCAGACCATTGTTCCGATTTGGGGCTTGGCCGTTTGATCTCAGGCCCAATCTGAAACACTATTAATTGGCAATCATTTCTCTTTCGAGTCATATTTCGGACTAATCGCATCTCGTAATCATTTCGGAATCTCTCATTGTCTTCTCGGACCACTTATTCGAATTACAAGGTTTGCAGGTTTCTATGCTTTTCAAACCAAAGCCTTTGAATGCCACAGTTGCCGAAGAACATGGCGAGCAACTCATGAACGTTGCTACTAATACTGAGATGAAAACTGAAGTGTTAGAGATAGACGAAGAAGAATCTGACAACGTTAGTAATGCGGAAGTGATCGTCTCTGAGAATGTTGAGGAACCCGTTCAAGAATCAACGTAAATGAAGACTGAAGACCTTCAAGCCCTGATTGAATCATTGAAGAATAGTGTCGGAAACCCTCATTCTGTACCTATTCCTGAAACTGAAGATGACTCGAAAGATGATGCTGAAAAGGCATCCAACAAGAAACGAAGAACCGAAACAGCTCCTGATAATCATTCTCTGGCCCAAGCTCAAATCTATAGCCTACTATGCCCACCGATCCACAAGTCACTGCTGCTACTCAAGAAACAAGCACGCGAGATCTCGATTTTGATTTAAAATTCGATTTCGATCTCGATCTGCCTGAAATAACTTATTTGCAACCAGAAAGCTCAAGCGGCATCAGGTTCAATGTAGGAAGTTCAGTGGTGCCGATTTCTCTTGAGCATGATAAAGCAGCCATGCACTTTGCAGCCAATAAATGAAATTTGTTGAAGAAAGAGATAGTGATGACGATACGACTGTTGATGTAGCGAAGCTGCAAAGAAGAGTGATTGTGTTGAAACAAGATGCTGCCCTGAAAAAGGTCATCGATCTCATCTTTGCAGGCTCAAATATCAAGCAAAGATCAGGCGATCGAACAACTACAAAGTGATGTGGGTATGCTGATATATTTTGAAAGCCAAGCTGAAAAAGAAGCTCGGGAACGTAATCAAGAATCGTCTGTTTGCTGATCCGGCTCTGTTGCCTGGAGGTCCTCCAAATGGATTCAGCAACTAATCCAGTAAACCTAGGGGGAGATTGTTAGGCCCTATAGGTTTATGGATTAGTAGGTTTGTTGCTAAATGGATCAAGCTTCTAGAAGGTGGTGGGTATTATAGTGGGCTTAGGGATAATGGGCCTAGGGTTTTGGGGGAAACCCCTTACTATAAATAGGAAATGATAATTAGGGGCTTAAGGTTGGTTGATTGGTTTTAGAAACTTGTATTAGACAATCTTAATTGTATGCAAGTTTAAGCTTTTGAATCAACAAATCTTTATCTTCAAATCTTCATATTGTTCTTGATTATTTCTTGAAGATCATCAAGTTTGGATTCCGCCCATCCTTGGTGATTGTTTGATATCGTTGTTTGATCCAGATTTACGGGACTTACACATTTGTCGACATGGGACACCTCGTGACATCATCTCTGACCATGATGGTCGATTTATCTCGCGCCTTTGGGAAACTTTTCAATCCGCTCTCGGTACTACTCTTAATCTTAGTACTACTTTCCATCCCCAGACCGACGGTTAGATTGAACGTACGATTCGCACCCTTGAAGACATGTTTCGTTCGTGCGTTATAGATTTTGGTGGTAATTAGGATACGCATTTACCTTTAGTCGAATTCTCGTACAATAATAGTTATCACTCTAGCATTCAAATGGCACCCTTTGAGGCATGATATGGAAGAAAATGTCGATCGCCTATTGTATGGCACGAGATCGGAGACGCGCAAATTACCGGTCCTGAGTTATTACAAGAAACGACTGACAAAATCCTCCAGATATGAGACAATCTCTTGAAAGCTTGGAGTCATCAAAAGAGTTACGCCGATAAACGCCTCAAGCCCCTTGAGTTCGAAGTTGGCGATCACGTACTCCTAAAGGTTTCACCTTGGAAGGGGGTGATCCGATTCGGCAAGAAAGGAAAGCTAGTGCCTCGATACGTTGGACCCTTTAAGATTCTGGAAAGAATTGGCAAAGTGGCCTACCGAATCGAATTACCGGAGGGACTCAGCAACGTACATCCGACTTTCCACGTTTCGAACCTCAAAAAGTGTCTAGCCGAAGAAAACCTGCATGTTCCTCTCGAGGATTTGCAAGTTAACGAAACTCTACACTTCGTGGAAAAGCTAGTAGAAATCATGGACCGAGAGACCAAGAAACTTCGACGCTCTCGCATACCTATAGTGAATGTTCGCGGGGAAGGCAAACGCGGCGCCGAGTTCATTTGGGAACTCGAAAGTGATATGAAAGCTAAATATCCACATCTCTTCATTACGCCTGCTACTTAATTTCAGGACGAAATTTCCTAAAGTAGGGGAGGCTGTAACAACCCGACCTTTCGGGTCGTTATAATAAGGAATGACATATCTACCATTTCTTGCTTAATTATTACTCATTCCTTGCTTAATTACTTGTACACTAAGATTCGATAATAGTTAACCCATTGCGATACTATATGTGAATTATTTTAGCAATATTTTCGATGATTTTAAACGCTATTTCAAAACACAGTTATCGCATTTAACGCTATTTACAACGATTACTACTACTTAAAAGCATTTTATCGCATTATTACATCGCATGTTTATACTAAACGCTATCACATCGCAATCTCAAAATGCAGTTATTGGTATTAGTAATATTATGTGTGTGTGAACTTATGTGCCTTACTTGTGTGTGTTAATATGTGTGGACGTATTCGCAAACGTAATCGCAACTCTATCTCAACGCAAAACTCAACGCAGACTCGAAATGCGGATTTACTTTTTAAGCATTTAGTTTGTGTATGATTACTTGTATGTGGTTAACTCAACGCAACACTTACTCGCAACACGCTTAAACGCAACGCAACGCTTAACGCACAAAACAAAAGTCAGAAAACTAACTCGCGCAACTCAGCCGATCGAATGACCACTCGACCGAATGGTCATTCGTCCGGATGACCATCCGATCGGATGGCCATCTGATGTGTGTAAAATGCAACATATAAATAACATCAAATAAGGCATAAAACTAACCCTTTTTAAGTACTAATATTGGAAAAAGAGTGTTTTTGTCTTCCTTTTGTATTTTCAGGATTAAATGAGCTCAAAAACGCAAAAGAAGCAAAAAGACAGCTAAATCCAACATAAATACAAGAAAAGGAATATTAGTGGACTGCCCGACCCCTCAACGGCACCTTCCAAAGCAAAGTAGAGAAATCAGAAGACTGAACACGCCCCGTGCTCAGCCAGCACGGGGCCGTGCCCAAGAAGCAGCAGAAAAGACAAACCTATAGAAGCTTCTATTGCCCACCACGGGCCGTGCTCAGCGGACACGGGGGCATGTCGAAAGTACAGCAGGCGCATTTATTGTAATTGCGAATTACAATTAATGAGGAGAGAGATTGTCAGACGGACACGGGGCCGTGCCCAGCGGACACGGGGCCGTGCCCAGCTCTCTGTTCAGCCTATAAATAGGAGTGCTTGGATTCATTTCATCCCATCCCTTGGCACACCACCTCTCTCACACTTCATCCACCACCCACCACCATCACAACACCATCATCCACCACCATCATCCATTGTCCATCGTAGAGTGTGTGAGTCGTCTCGGGATCCAAGATTGATCGTAAGAGTTCTTGACAATCAAGGCCATGTTTGCCTAAGTCTCTTACATCACTTGGTGAAGACAAAGTGTCTAGTATAATACTTTTTATTTCTAATCTTTTGCACTTTTTATTTGGTTTTGTATTAATGACTTTAATAACTAGTTACTTATGTTGAAGGTGATCTTTCCTTATCGTTTGTCCGTGGTGTCTTGGCATTATTTTACTGTCTATATAAAATAAAGGATTTTCACCATTCATATCTCCACGGTCTATATGGAGATATGTTGGCTACCTGGTCGGGGGTTAAGGGAACGGTTTGGTAAAGGTCTTGCCATTGTTCAGCGTTTAGAGGTCCTGCAATGGACCTGGGTCAAATTTAGTAGGACCTCCTTCAATACTTCACGGTATTGGATGGCGGGGGTCCAAACTCTTTGATCCCCTCATAAGTTAACTACTATTAATACTATAACCCGGCTATTTAGGACTGTATCCCTGCTGACTCAGACTACTTAGCCGAGGGTAACGTCACCGCCAAAAGCGGGGCCTACCACAATACTGCATTAATAACTTAATTCATTATCTTCCAATAATCCACCCTTTTAGGATTGTATCCCTGCTGACTCAAACTACTGGGGTGAGGGTAACGTCACCTTCAAAAGAGGGGCCTACTACAATAACTAAGATAATCTATTAATTATGTGCAAAAGTGCGGAAATAATCAAAGGTTATACTAGATACGAGTCGGAACCAAGTGATTCATCTTGTCTATCTGTTTTTCTTTTATTTTTATTTTCAGCATTTTAGTTAGTTTTTAATTTTCTTAGTTTAAAACATTTTTCTAAACTTTTATTTTGGTTAGACGTTGAGGATAAACCGGTACTAAAAGCTCTTGTGTCCTTGGACGACCTCGGTATCTTACCAACGCTATACTACACTCAACGATGGGTGCACTTGCCCATATGTGTGTTTAGTGTTAGTGAAATATCGTGTTTTATAAATTTAAAACTTGGCTAAAATAAGTGTTAAAAAGGCTTAAAATATACACCTAAAATAAGTAACACTTCGCACGCATCAAGTTTTTGGCGCCGCTGCCGGGGACACAAGGATTTTAAGAAAGTTTAAAATCGACGGCCTAATCAGTTTTTTCAAAACCTTTTCAAAACGCGCGCACATTTTTCTGCATTTTAGTTTAGTTTGCATTTACAGTAGCCTGAACACGGGGCCGTGCTCCCTGAACACGCCCCCGTGCTGCATATTTTTAGTTAGATACCCAGATACAGAGTCTGAACACGGGGCCGTGCTCACTGAACACGCCCCCGTGCTCAACGTGACCAGTAACTTTAATTAAAACGCCCAGATACAGATCCTGTACACGGGGCCGTGTTCACCAGACACGGGGCCGTGTCCAGCCTTCTGTTTCAGTCTTTGTTTTCATTTCCTGGCCCCGAGACTCAGTTGTGGTCTGCTGAGTGATTCTTATGGATCAATACTCAGGAGGTTACAACTACACCTATGATGAGGATGATTATAGGGGTAATTATTGCACTAATTGTCGTAATACACGTTCGATTCAAAATAATCACTCGTACCAACCATCCAATTCATACGCTTACTATGTGGAGCCCAGGTACGAGCCATCAACTTCATACACATCCTATGAAGACCAAAGGTATGAACCTCCTCCCTCATACTCATATTTTGATGAACCAAGGTATGAGCCTTCTTACTCATACTTTGAGGAACCAGGATATGAGCCACCACCTTCATATGCGTATTATGAGGAACCTTGGCGTGAACAACCCACCTCATATGAGTATTATGAAGAACAAAATTACGAACCTTATCCATCATATGCTTACAACGAAGGACAATGGTGTGAACCACCAACTTCATATGGGTATTATGAGGAACAAAGGGTCGAACAACCGGATTCAAGCTTAGAAAATAATGATTCTTTTTCTATAACCGAAGTGACCGATAGGATATTAGAACACATTAGAGTTATCGATCGATGTATAAAAGAAGCTCGCGCAAGGGAAGAGGAGTCCCGCGCAAGAGAAGAATTAAAAAAGGAAGAGATAACTAAAAATGAAAAAATGGAAGAACAAATAAGTGAAAAACCGACACATGAGTTAAACAACGAAAAAGGTGAGTCCAACAACGTTAAAATCCAAGAAGAGTCTAATTTTGAAGAAATTAATCTCTTGACACCTTCTTTCGAAAATCATTGTTTAGTACCCACTCATGCTAAGTTTTTAAAAGAGTTAAACACTAACACTAAAATTGACGAAACGGTAAGTGTTAAGTTAACTAATGATCAAACTTCGCTAATAAAAGAAGACCCATTTGAAATTAACATCACACCGGTTCCATGTTTCTTTCAAAATTCGTTTATTAGTAATGTCACAATCGATAAAGATCTTTGTGTTAACATAATGCCTAACTACATTTTCGAAAAATTAAGTATTAGTGATTTTTCTCCACTTCAAATACCCATTTTTCTATCCAATCGGAAAGTAATAAAATCAATCGGTATAGTTGAAGATGTCTTGGTTCAAACAAATCAAATGGTAATCCCAACCGACTTTGTCATCCTCGATGATGCTCCTCTAGTGTTGGGACGACCATTTGTAAAAACTCACGAAGCTTTGAAAAACCGGAAGTTCAACAATTTACCTCTTCATTTAGGGGCATTTAAAAGAAGTGTCGATCTCGAACGATCAATGAAATATCCATTCGGCAATAATGACCCCCTAATTGAAGATGAAGATGAACCACCCGATACAAGTGAAGAGATTGACCACTTTGTTGAAGAAGAGGTAGCCATAGAACAAACTTTTAAAGTTCTTGATCGAAACGAGCAACCAAATAAGGAGTCTCCTAAAGACCCACCACTTGAGCTCAAAGAACTTCCAAAAGGTTTGGAATATGCTTTTCTAGACAAAGATGGTAAGTTACCTGTAATTATTTCGTCTAAATTAGATAACTTAGAAAAAGAAAAACTAATTAATCTTTTGAAAAAACACAAAAATGCAATAGCTTGGAAACTTGTTGACATAAAAGGAATTAGTCCTTCTATGTGCACACACAAAATTTTGATGAATGATGACTACAAATCGGTCATACAACCACAACGTCGAGTAAATCCAAATGTTCAAGAAGTGGTTAAAAACGAAGTCATCAAATTACTTGACGCCGGACTTATCTATCCTATTTCCGATAGTCCTTGGGTAAGTCCCGTCCAAGTAGTTCCAAAGAAAGGAGGTATGACGGTAATTACTAACGAAAAGAATGAATTAATACCAACGAGAACCGTCACAGGATGGAGAGTATGTATAGATTATAGACGATTAAATGAAGCAACAAGAAAGGATCATTTTCCTTTACCCTTCATTGATCAAATGTTAGAAAGATTATCCGGTCATAAATTTTACTGTTTCTGGGATGGTTTTTCAGGTTACTTTCAAATCCCGATAGCACCCGAAGACCAAGAAAAGACAACTTTCACATGTCCCTATGGAACTTTTGCTTATCGACGCATGTCGTTTGGTCTATGTAATGCCCCCGCAACATTCCAACGTTGCATGGTAGCCATTTTCCATGACATGATAGAAAAGACAATGGAAGTCTTCATGGACGACTTTTCTATCTTTGGGGATTCATACGACCAATGCCTCGATAACCTTGAACGAATGCTATCCCGATGTGAGGAAACTAACCTCGCCCTTAATTGGGAAAAATGCCATTTCATGGTAACGGAGGGAATAGTACTCGGTCACAAAATCTCAAGCGAAGGAATGGAGGTGGATCGAGCCAAAATAGATACCATTTCTAGATTACCACCTCCATCCTCCGTAAGAGCTATTAGAAGTTTCCTAGGGCATGCGGGATTTTATAGGCGATTTATCAAAGACTTTTCAAAGATCTCAAGGCCTCTAACAAAATTACTTGAAAAATATGCTCCTTTCATCTTTGACAAGGATTGCAATCAAGCATTTCTAACCCTAAAGGAAATGCTAGTCAATGCACCTATCATGATAGCACCTGATTGGAAATTTCCTTTCGAAATCATGTGTGATGCTAGTGACTTTGCAGTTGGAGCTGTCTTGGGACAAAGAAAAGAAAAGCATTTCCACCCAATATATTATGCTAGTAAAACACTTAACGATGCACAAGAAAATTACACAACAACTGAAAAAGAGTTACTAGCTGTGGTATTTGCTTTTGATAAATTTCGTTCTTATCTTGTTCTTTCTAAAACTATAGTCTATACAGACCATGCAGCCATTCGATATCTCTTTAAGAAGCAAGACGCAAAACCACGTTTGATTAGGTGGATTCTACTCCTCCAAGAATTTGACATTGAAATCAAGGACAAAAGAGGAGCAGAAAATACCGCAGCAGATCATCTTTCACGCTTAGAAGACCCAGCTTTGGAGGCAACCAGGGACGAGCAAATCAACGAAAAATTTCCAACTGAGTCCCTGGAAATGGTGGAATATAAGGAAGAACCATGGTACGCTGACTTTGCTAACTACCTAGCTAGCGGTATAGTCGCAAAAGGATGGCCACATCATCAAAGAAAAAAATTCTTTGCCAATGTGAAACACTACTTTTGGGAAGATCCATATCTTTTCAAAATGTGTGCCGACCAACTCGTCAGACGATGCGTATATGGTAGTGAAGCGCGAAGAATTCTCCGCCATTGTCATGAAGGTCCATACGGAGGACATCATGGTGCTGCCAGTACCGCACGAAAGGTATTCGATTCAGGATTTTATTGGCCAACCATTTACAAAGATGCTCAAAATCTTGTAAAGACATGTGATGCTTGCCAAAGAACAGGTAATATTTCTTCCAAAAACGAAATGCCACAAAATGGCATTCTTGTTTGTGAAATTTTTGATGTATGGGGACTCGACTTTATGGGACCTTTCCCACCATCGAAAGGAAACAAATACATACTTGTGGCAGTAGATTACTTGTCTAAATGGGCCGAGGCCGAGGCACTTCCAACAAATGATGGAAGAGTAGTGGTAAGATTTCTGAAAAAATTATTCTCTCGTTTTGGCACACCTAAAGCTTTAATAAGTGATAGAGGTACCCATTTTTGCAACCATCAACTTGAAATTTTTTTAACAAGATATGGGGTCTATCACCGGGTTTCGACAGCATATCACCCTCAAACAAACGGACAAGCCGAAGTGACTAATAGAGGGTTAAAACGAATACTCGAAAAAACCGTAGGGTTAAATAGAAAGGAATGGGCTGATAAATTAGATGATGCTTTATGGGCTTTTCGAACTGCTTATAAAACAACGATAGGTACAATCCCATATAAGCTAGTCTATGGAAAAAGTTGTCATTTTCCAGTAGAAATTGCACACAAAGCCTACTGGGCAATCAAAAATGTAAACTTAGATCTAGAATTTGCTGGTAAAAATCGATTTTATCAAATAAATGAATTAGACGAGCTTAGGAATTATGCATACTCAAACTACGAGATTTATAAAGAAAGAATGAAAAATTTGCATGACAAACATATTAAACCTAATGAATTTCGGGTAGGAGATTTAGTTCTTTTGTTTAATTCACGACTTCGATTGTTTCCTGGTAAATTAAAGTCTAGGTGGTCAGGACCTTTTTCCGTCACCCATATTTTTCCACACGGTGCAGTAGAAATTAAACCTCGAAATGGGCCACCATTTAAAGTCAATGGCCAATGGCTGAAACTCTATCAAGGATTTATTGAGGATGAGGAAGAAGAGATCTCGCTTCAAACCGTGGAAGAATAAAAACATCATGTCTGGTAAGTTACGAACGATTGAGACGACAAAATAAAGCGGTAAGTTTTCTAAACCATAGCTTATGGGAAAAAGGGGCACTCACACGCGCACATCAAAAAAAAAAAAAACTGCTCGGCACGAGGCCGTGTTCGCGCTGCAGACGGGATAAAACCCTTTTTTTCAAAACAGTTTCTTCATTCCACACGCCCCGTTTCCCCACAAAAGCTCTGGTTCCAGGCGATTTTTCGCGAAATTTCGACGTCTCTTACCGATCTAACAACGTCAAGGTATGATTCTATCACTCTTAGTAGTTAGATTAGTTACTTGCATGTAGTTAAAACACCACAAATTTGGGGAAAAATCTAGGGTTCTTGATGTTCATCCGGATCGAACCTAAAATTTTTGCCTAAATCTGTTTGCATTTAGTTAGATTAGTGTTAAGGGAAGTAAATACACTTAGATTGTTCATAGATTCACCCGATTTCTTACAAAAAACCCCAAACCCTTGTTCTTGAACCGAAAAAGATAAAATTGATAAGGTAAACGGGATATTTTGGGAAAAACGGTGTTTAGGGTTTCATTTTCGGGGGAAACCACACCTATTGGACCAAAAATTTTCAAGTTTTCGAAACCGGGTCGAAAAATGGAGTTTTTGAGTAACAGACCTCTGGACACGGGGCCGTGTCCGCTGGACACGGGGTTGTGTCCAGCCCGCTGTTTGCAGTTTTGTCCGAAAACATTTCTGTTTCGTGCTAATTTTTGGTGTATTCTTTCAGATGGCAAAGTTCACAAGGTTCAATGCAAGTGAGCTTGATGCAAGGGCAAGGTATGAGGTTCTTCAAACAAGACCCGAAGAGTACCCCAGGAGAGCTTGCACGGATCTGTTAACCTTGGTAAACCAGCTGAACCGATTCAACAACATCGTTACGGGACCACTAGCTGTTGCATTAAACACTAGGCTTCGGTCGGTGCATCAATGCACCATGGAGTTCTACAGTACCTTCAACCTCAATTCAAGGTATGACCCATTCGACAATGAAGGGGTTGTATTTCGGTGTGGAGGGACAATGTACTCGATCTCCATGGCACAGTTTGGAGCCATAATAGGTCTATACCAAGAAGATGAATCGGGAAACGAAGAAAATACCGGGGGATTACTAGACTTGGAGGGAAATGAAAGACAAGCCGCATGGGCTCAAATCGGTGAAGGAATCTACGACCCTCGTAGCACCAAGAGTACGAAGCTAAGGGATCCGCTCTATCGCTACATTCACAGGATCCTCACCTACTCTCTAAACCAACGTCACGACAGTAGCGGTGTTGTAGGGTTGAAAGATTTGGTTGTCCTCCACTGTATCCACAACCAAAAGCCTCTCGATGTTCCGTATCTCCTGTTAAGAAACATGCATCTCAACCGCCTTGCTCGAGCTCCAACGCCTATTTTCTTCGGAGGATGGGTGTACCGTCTTTTTAAGCATTACACGCAAATTCCAAGAGCCTTTGAAAGAAGCCCATGGTCGGGACGAGTTGACTACCACATTTGCCGAGCCATGAACTTACTCTATGAGGCGGAAGACGGAACAGTGAGTTTCCAAAGAACGCAAGGCTATGCATGGAACCCACAGGAGGCCCTAGTTCTTCACGCACCACCTCCCCACCACCAGTATCCACCCCATGGTGATCCGGGTCAATCCTCCTCACAAGGAGGCAGTTTTCCTAATTTTCAAAGCTTACATGATCTTATGCAGGAAAACCTCATGTGTACCAGGAACGCCTACAACCTCGCCAACAACACATACCACCGGGTCGGAGCTATTGAACGCAACATCAACGATATACAAGACGATATCGGCAGCATCCGGGAGTACATGGCGGGGCATGGGGATGGAGGTGATGAGAGCGATGAAGATATGGAGTAGAGGGTTTGGAGGAGCAGGAGCGGGTTGATGGCGAGCCCACAGGTTTAAGTCCCTTTATCTATCGAACGATTGGTGGCCTGCGTGCCAGAAGTTGAACAATTTACTTTCCTTAAACACTTTTATTTTCCGTTTTATTTTTCTTTTACTTTATGCTTGGAACAATTAACTGTGGTAATGTAGGATATTTGTGTTGCTTGGTGTGGTATTAAGTGATGAAACAGGTACAAACCAAGGCTTGGGGTGCTAAGCCTCAGCACTTATAGGGCCAGGATGGAAAAAACCGGAGGAAGAAACCTGTTTTTCAGGCTTTCAGACTGTCCACACGGGGACGTGTCCAGCCAACACGCCCCCGTGCTCACCTCCCAGACCTGCTGTTTGGCTTCTGTTCTGCAGAATTTTGTCAGACACGTGGCCGTGTCCAGTGGACACGGGGCCGTGTCCACCTTCTGTAAGTTCTTGTTACTGGCACCTGAACACGGGGTCGTGCCCACTCAACACGGGGCCGTGTTCAGTGCCCAGTAACACAAATTTTTGCTTTTTAAACACGATTTTACACATCTAATCAACCTAAAAATTTATTTTTGGGACACATTGAGGACAATGTGTAATTTAAGTGTGGGGGGATGCTAAAACCTTGAATTTTGCAAGTCCTAAATACAAGCCTTACACAAAACTCTATTGGAACCGCTAATCACCCCAAATTTTTTCAAAAAATTTCATTTTTTTTTACTTGTCTAGGTTTAACTCGGAAAATTCAAGTTCTCAAGAAGGTTATATTTTTAAATTTACAACCGATAGCGTAGTGATAAAAAGAACCAACATAAGAAAATTATGAAAAGGCATAGCAAACGTATTTAAAATTTGATTATATATATACTTGATCACATAAAAACCCATTCCCACAAAAGTGAGTTTTGAGCCTTTATTGAGCACACAATTACATATCATTTGACTAAATGCTCATTTTTCGTTTCTTGTGTGAATAGCCGCTTGGTTCTTACGACTCTAGAACTTGCCATGACAATACATTCCCGGTCCTTATCAACTTAAACCCGAGTAAGTAAATGATGGAGGCATTAGGACTAACCCTTTTTATTTCTACACCATTATTTTTTTTTTCTTTTACCACCTACCCAAAAATCCCCCTAGTTAGCCCCTTTGAGCCTAAAACCTTTTCGTTTCATCACCCAAACAAAAACCCTTTTACCCACCAAAACCTTTTTCATTGTTAACCCTTTATTTTAGTAACAAGTTCGGTTCTTCGTAAAAAAAAAAATGTGATAATGATGAAGGAAAAAGAAAATAAACAAACAAGTTAATCAAAAATAACTTAGTTTGAATAAAAGCTTCATCAAAATAAAAAGTTGCAAAAAATACGAAAACCGACACTTGTTACGCTTTTAGCCCTTTTTCTACTAACCACTAACCCAACCACCTACCTTTAACCCTAGCCTAACCCTTAACCCACAAAGTCCTCTTGATATCTACAAAGGTATAAAAGTTAAAAAGGAGGAGGATTGATTTCTTGGCAAGCCTATGGTAGGAATAAGTTCCATGCCGCTCTCGAGTGATTCACTAAAAATACACCTTCGGCCGAGTGTGAGTGATTTCCCCGTGAGGTATGTGAACTTGTATATAAATAGAATTTTTAAAAAGGCATGTTATGCCCAAATAAGTAATTTCTTTTATGAAAAGTTCTAAATAAATCATTACGAATAGGAGTGTAAATAAATAAAAATAAAACCCAAAAAGATCTTGGAAATCCCGACACTCTACGACAAGCCCAAAACCTTCTCTTCTACCTATTCCATTTGGGAGTGTAAGCCACAAATTAAAGAGTTTTGCTTGAGGACAAGCAAAAGTTCAAGTGTGGGGGTATTTGATGTGTGTAAAATGCAACATATAAATTACATCAAATAAGGCATAAAACTAACCCTTTTTAAGTACTAATATTGGAAAAAGAGTGTTTTTGTCTTCCTTTTGTATTTTCAGGATTAAATGAGCTCAAAAACGCAAAAGAAGCAAAAAGACAGCTAAATCCAACATAAATACAAGAAAAAGAATATTAGTGGACTGCCCGACCCCTCAACGGCACCTTCCAAAGCAAAGTAGAGAAATCAGAAGACTGAACACGCCCCGTGCTCAGTCAGCACGGGGCCGTGCCCAAGAAGCAGCAGAAAAGACAAACCTATAGAAGCTTCTATTGCCCACCACGGGCCGTGCTCAGCGGACACGGGGGCGTGTCGAAAGTACAGCAGGCGCATTTATTGTAATTGCGAATTACAATTAATGAGGAGAGAGATTGTCAGACGGACACGGGGCCGTGCCCAGCTCTCTGTTCAGCCTATAAATAGGAGTGCTTGGATTCATTTCATCCCATCCCTTGGCACACCACCTCTCTCACACTTCATCCACCACCCACCACCATCACAACACCATCATCCACCACCATCATCCATTGTCCATCGTAGAGTGTGTGAGTCGTCTCGGGATCCAAGATTGATCGTAAGAGTTCTTGACAATCAAGGCCATGTTTGCCTAAGTCTCTTACATCACTTGGTGAAGACAAAGTGTCTAGTATAATACTTTTTATTTCTAATCTTTTGCACTTTTTATTTGGTTTTGTATTAATGACTTTAATAACTAGTTACTTATGTTGAAGGTGATCTTTCCTTATCGTTTGTCCGTGGTGTCTTGGCATTATTTTACTGTATATATAAAATAAAGGATTTTCACCATTCATATCTCCACGGTCTATATGGAGATATGTTGGCTACCTGGTCGGGGGTTAAGGGAACGGTTTGGTAAAGGTCTTGCCATTGTTCAGCGTTTAGAGGTCCTGCAATGGACCTGGGTCAAATTTAGTAGGACCTCCTTCAATACTTCACGGTATTGGATGGCGGGGGTCCAAACTCTTTGATCCCCTCATAAGTTAACTACTATTAATACTATAACCCGGCTATTTAGGACTGTATCCCTGCTGACTCAGACTACTTAGCCGAGGGTAACGTCACCGCCAAAAGCGGGGCCTACCACAATACTGCATTAATAACTTAATTCATTATCTTCCAATAATCCACCCTTTTAGGATTGTATCCCTGCTGACTCAAACTACTGGGGTGAGGGTAACGTCACCTTCAAAAGAGGGGCCTACTACAATAACTAAGATAATCTCTTAATTATGTGCAAAAGTGCGGAAATAATCAAAGGTTATACTAGATACGAGTCGGAACCAAGTGATTCATCTTGTCTATCTGTTTTTCTTTTATTTTTATTTTCAGCATTTTAGTTAGTTTTTAATTTTCTTAGTTTAAAACATTTTTCTAAACTTTTATTTTGGTTAGACGTTGAGGATAAACCGGTACTAAAAGCTCTTGTGTCCTTGGACGACCTCGGTATCTTACCAACGCTATACTACACTCAACGATGGGTGCACTTGCCCATATGTGTGTTTAGTGTTAGTGAAATATCGTGTTTTATAAATTTAAAACTTGGCTAAAATAAGTGTTAAAAAGGGCTTAAAATATACACCTAAAATAAGTAACACTTCGCACGCATCACCATCCGATCGACTGGCCATCCGACACCTCACCTGCACCGCCTTACTTCTCTTTCACACTATAAATACCTCCCACATGTCATTGTTCACTGATGTGACAGCCCTATCCGATCAACTCACTCCCAAGCACTTTTCTTCACAATTCAAGGCTATTTCGTAAGTATTTCTCCCTAAATCTTGTACTTCCATCATCACTACACACTTTCTCATCATCTTCTCCAACAAAATGTTACATTTTCTCCTTGAAATCACCTGATTTGGGTTGCTTGAAGATGGTGTTCACTTGGTGACGTCATCTCATCAAGTTAGCTTAAATCTAAATGATTTCCACACATTTTTACACGAATCTCAACAAAATGGAATGAGTTGAAAGATATTTCAAACTTTTCTTCAACATTTCATCACTTTTCAAACTTTCTTTCAACTCTTTTACACTCTTCTACTCAAAACCGATGGAATCTGGACTCAACCTGACCTAAGGCTCATTCTATAGTCTTGGGCCGGCTCGAAAATGGATTTCCACCGAAGAGATGATCGACAAACGGGTTGACCATGAAGTCCCATCAAGCTCAGCAGGTCTGATCGAACGGGGTGGTTCCCATCCGATCGACTGGGCTAGACACGGTGCGGATTCCCGTTGTTTGACACGTCGTCACGCCGTCTCTGTTAAATTTCAAAACTTTTCAACTTAGAGAATTTTTACAAAATTTCATCACTCAATCGAATGGCCATCCGTCCGGATGACCATCCGACCGGATGACTTGGCAACTATACACCACATTGTTTAAGTGCTACAACGAAAACTTCAAAAGATTCTAACAATTTTACAAACAACACACTAACTTATTCAAATGATCAACCGTTCGAATGGTCATCCGTCCGGATGACCATCCGGCCGACTCACCATCCGACACTTATCACCCAATACGCTGTTCAACGCTTACACTACTGTTCTATGCTCAGGCTAATCTCCAAGCGCTCCCTTCAATCCAAGGCTGTGTTTAGGTTATCAAACAAAACAGATTAAAACGGGTTATCGGATTTTGTAGCCACAATCCGGCATATGATCCCATACCCGTTCAAGCGGTAATAATTTACCGTATCCCAAGCCCGTATTGGGAAAATAAGTTAATACCTGAGCTAGTACTTGACTTTAAAATGCAAAGTTTATATTAACTTAGTCGTTTAATCAATAGGTAAGTGTAGGTAGCATTTACTAGAAGGCTTTAGTCTAGAATGATGGTATAAATAACCAATTAGAAAGCTAACGAGTCATATTTAAGTCGTAGACTTAAACCGGCTAGCTTAAAGAGTCAAAAACGGTACGATACGTTAGATTAAGCGATGATCGGAATAGAATGTAGTCTAAACCCAACAAGTATTAAGACTTGTATAATATGGATAAACTATTTACATTTTGGAAATTGAAATTAAAATTAAAATGATAAGGTTAAGCTTGTTTCGGTAAACTTATATAAGCTAGTTACATAAGTCGAGTCGTACGCGTATAGGCATTAACGGGTAACCAGATGAGTCATGTACAAGTTCCATATGTCATTATACTTTAAACAAGTTATAATATCAGTAGGATATCAACTTGTATGCCCGTTAAGATTTTAAAATCAAACTATGTCCTATAAGGTTTTAAATAATATTATTTTTCTTATTGTGTATCTTTTAAATATAACTTTTATTTAAAATAAAGAAAAATAAAATTATTATATATCATAAATTAGATTTGTTATTGATATTAATAATTGTTATGGGGATTTAACTAATAATTAGTTATTACAAAATGATGATCTAAGTTAACAATTTATAAATGACGAATAAAATATTTTGATAATTAATGGCTTTATTATGTCATAGATAGGTAAAAAGTTTAATAATATTAAAATAGGATTAACTTAGTCTTTTCTACAATATAAGAGCATTCATATTGGAGGCTCCATCTAGATCTATATAATTAATAATATTAAAATAGGATTAACTTACTCTTTTCAAAATGACTCGAGATAACTGGAACTAGGTTATTTAATGATTCGAATTAGGCTCGACCCATTCTTCTTCTTCTTTTTTTTAACGAGGAATATCTTGATACTTGAACCTAAGACCTTACTTAAGTATTTAAAAGAGTTAAATGCGTGGTTGGTCCTTGTGGTTTGCAGATATTGAAGACTTGGTCCCAACGCTTCAATAATTACAAAGTTGGTCCTAGTGGTTGCAGTTTTCGCACTCGGATGATCGTTATCACTAACCTATGTTAAGTTTTCCAATTAAGTGTGTATGAAATGTCTGTTTAACCCCTAAGATTAAAAGAAAAACAAATACAAATAAGTGAGCCCCATCCATTTAAAGGGTGGAATGGGGAAGAAGAAGGGTGAGGCCCACTTATTTCTATTTATTTTTTTAAATTGTTAGGGATAAAACTGACATTTTACAACCACTTAACAAGAAAATTTAACATGGGTTAGTGATAAGGATGCAAAGACTGGGACCGACTTTGTAATTATTAAAATACTAGGACCAAACAAACAAACGGGAGGGAGTATAAGTGTGAAGATTTGATAGAGAGAGGGGGCAAAGTGAAAGTTGAAAAGTAGGGAAGCCCGGGTGTACGTATAAAAGTGAAATAATCCCCAATTTCATCCATCCATGAAAACACAAAACCTAAATCGGAGGGGGGAGTTTGGATGGAAGACCAAGGTACGTAGTAATTTATGATTGTCGTATGCTATTGCTATTATGTCGTATGTTTTAGGGTTTAGTTGCTGTCAATTGGGTGTTTTCGTTCAATGTTATCGGTTGAGTTACTAGTAGGTATGGTGTTTTGATATGATATGCGTAGTGAATAAATAGTGGTTTTGTTTTGTGTATCCAAACCCTGCATTCGCTCGTTTGGTATGGTTGTAAATCGTATTTTTGTTCTTCATTCATTCTTGACGATGATCATCGATTGCTGTTTTATTATATATGGAATGAAAAGTTTCTGTTCAATTGTTATACAAAAACTGTATATAGGTAGAATCAAAGCTCAAGTGGAAGGGGGGAAGCAGGAACATCTTGTTGAGAATCAAAGCAGCAGCAGCAGCCGCCCTGCCTCAGCCGCAGCAACTGCTGCTGGTAACCACTCATTTGCTTCGTCTGTAAGATATATTCGTGTCTTTCTTTGTTCTTAATCATTCTTGACAATTGATCAAGTGAAAGGGAAGCGCCCTCATCAGGATCTTGTTCAGAATCCAAGTTCTGCCTCTGCTGCACCTGCTGCTGCTGCTGCTTCTGGTAACCGCTTGTTGGACCCTATCAACTCATTTGTTCTTAATTCTTGACAGTTTGTGTTATATGTATGCTAACAACTTCTAATTTGTGATAGACCGTTGTACCTCGGCTATGACTTTGAGAAAGGTCGAACAATTATCGTGGGAGAACGTCCTAGGCCCGTTTGGAGGAGCTTTGGGCCTTGCCCTCCAAACGCCCTCACCAATAAAAGGATGAACCGTACGAATTCTTATTCACGGATATTCTTCATTCATGAAGATATGCTTGGATCGAATGCAATCTTAATCATTTTGTTTTTTTAACTAATAGGTAGATTGGCTGAAACTGGATGTCCATTTCTTCGCCCTGACGATCCTCTTGGTAAGATTCCATGGAATCCGTTCCCGTTCCATGTACCAGAAGAGGGTATTCATTTTACTGTTCCCGGTAACACAACTCATTTCGGTTGTAAAACTTAATTATTTTTTACATCAGTTTTTGTATTCTTTCTATTGATGATTAACCTATTTATTTATTTATTATTAATTAATAGACCCTGAAGCTTGATCAAGTTCCCTCTCGGTTGGAAATGGATCTAGGAAACCAGCAGCAGCTGATGCTAACACTTCAATATCCACTTGCTTAGGTTTGTAAGACATGTTCAGATACATTAATCTATGGTTGTAGTAGGTAACTTAACTAGATTGATGAAGTTTTTGGAAAACAAAAGTGATTTGGGAGCTAGTACAAGAAGAAGATATTCGATACTAATCCATGTCGTATTGTACAAACGGCAACACATGGTTTGTATATAGCATACTTTATTGAACTATCGATGTTACATCCTACATATCTTTTTGATGCCACTACCTTGGTATTTAAGTCTTCCCTCACCGAGCTAATCTGACGCAAAGAACCACCACTTCAAACTTTTTTTAACGGCAAATTTCATTAGCAAAACCCCGCTAACAAGAAAAAAATCAAAGATTATTCGAGATTTGTATTGTAAATGCAAATGCAGTATGTATGGATTCAGAAAAACATATGAACCTTAATTTAGTTTATATGTTATTGCTGATATTTAAAAAAATGGTAAATGTAAAGAAAATCGTTAAGTAAAAAGATGTGCTTAAACGATTAAATCCATACAACCTATACATATGATACATAAAATGATGGTCAGAGTTTTCAGTGAATCGTCATTTTAACATCTACAAAAAGAACCAAAAACTACAAATGTAAATAAACTTAGGAAGGGAAAGAGGTTGTGGGCTGTAAAGTATTGAGTAACTCTTTTTTATAAAGGAGCAATTTCATATATACCATTGCAAACTTTATAAATATCATATAATTACATACTATTGGAACAGTAAATAAAACTTTAGGTACTTTAGAGAGACATAAAAAGTTTCAGTGACTTAATTGCTACAGTTATCAAACTTGGTTACATTTTTATAAAGTTACCCCCTTATTATATTCAGTAAATTGATACGTTTGTAATATAAAAACTAATAATCTACGGCCAACGATAAACACAATTGATAGGAGACACCGATGCACACAATTGCTAAGAGACACTGCCGCATTCATATTTGCAAAGAGACCTCTATTATATATTATAAATTTGCAACATGTTTGGGCGATAGATGGTTGTAATCTATGCATGAAGTATTTTCTGTGCTTATGTATGTTGTATGAGTTGTTATGTTATCTATACATTGGATGTAGCTTGATAGAGAAGCCTTACTTTTGACTCATCACATACGTGTAACCAAGAGAGAGAAGGCATCGAAACCCAAACCCAAAACACAATCCAAACCGAATCCGTACCCGAAACCCAAGCCGAACCCACTTCCTCAAAAGGTGGACGATCGAGAAGGCATCGAAAGAAGGATGAGACCGAAAAACGTGCTCCTAAGAAGGTCGAATTGTGGACGCCTAAGGAAGAATTTGCGTTGGCACTTCGTAATTTTTTTTTTTTTTTTTAATGAAATTATGTTTTTTTTTTTATTTTCTAGTTATTAAAATTGGCATTTAATTTAAAAAAAATAAAATATATAAATAAAAATAATAATTAGGTAATGATGTCGGGGGCTTTATACCACACCCTGCAAGTTAAGGGAATGGGCCTTAAAGCCCCCTGTGTGACGTGGCGTTGACGTGGCGCTGAGGTGGCGTGATAAAACTGTAGGTCCGGCTAGGGGAGGATCTAGTCGCCTAATCCTTGTGTACAAACCACCCTGGTTGTGCGGAATCCAACTGAGATAGCAAACCGAGATAGAACACGTAAATAATCAACACACAAGATTCACCGATTAACACCTCTGTATTAATACGTATGAAAGGGTCTGTTACAAATCAATGTTTACAAATGTGTTTTGCAAACTCTCTCAAACTCTCATGTGTGTGTGTGCTCTCACTTGTGTCTCCTCTTGTGTCTATCTATGAATTCTAACTGAGACTGTCTATTTATACCCACACATCACGAAACAGAACAATCTCGACGAATCAAAACCAAACTCGATGAAACACATTTGATATTGATGAAACACAATTTAGGTTGACGAAACAGACTTGTTTCGTCAACTATACACATGTTTCATCAATGTTGGGCTTGGGCCCAAAGGGTGTTTCGCCAAACAGTTACAAGCCCATGCCTTGTTTCCTTTGTGTTGCTTCAGCCCGAGGACTAAGGTCTAGTCCTTTGAAGTCTTGGTCCGCTTGTAATCCTTACGCACACGACGGAGGAATGTCGTGGCTAAGTTGAGTCGTGTCTTGTCGAGTCGCGTCCACAAATCATGTATCAACAAACTCCCCCTTGGACGCTACTCGCGAGATTCGCCTTTCATGACTTCTGTGTCGGAGGATCTTCAATGTCTTCACGCGTTGAAAGCAGAAAGTGTATCAACAAACTCCCCGTTTCATGTAGGAAGTGTGTTGACAAACTCCCCCTTAACATAAGCTCCCCCTTGAGTTATGCTCGTGAATGTCTTGATCTTTACAACTTGAGATCCTTGTGGTGTTGATGATGGCCAGCGGCAACTCGATCATCTTCATCATTTGAGTGCCTCCATGTAGTGTCTTCATTCCTAAGCTTGTCATCGACCATGTTCTCCTTGCCTTTAGAATCTGCACATGCAAGAAATCTAAACGCGTAATGAGAACAACTGCTTGGAATATAGTTAGTATAAACAAGCGACACACGTATGGCCATGTTTCAATCAACTACCGTCCGACAGTTCGAAAGTTTAACAAATTTATCAATTTTAGTCTTTAACTTTCAAAAACTTGCAAATTTTGACCAATTATGAAGATTTAGTCAATTCGGTTTTCGTTCAGGTTTCAGGTAACGAAGACTCGAGATCCAACATCGTACGATCGAAAATAAAATAGAAATAAAATCTTTTTGGCTTTTAGAAAGTTTATATTAAAACACACCTAAAATCTTTTTGGTATTTTTGAATATTTCGAAAGTAAAGACAGAAAGCAGTAAATAAATATATACAGAGTTGCAGAAACTAAGAAAAGTAAATATATACAAACATTCTTTTTGCGAGTTTCGAGGGTAAGAGAATCATATCAGTGTACGGTCATGCCAAAACGCTCTTGTTGTTCAATTAGTTAACATTAAGATAAGCATCCTATAACAATTATCGGTATTGTTGTCCACATAAGCTCAACTTATCAGATGTAATCATGGCGAGGGGATACGTTAAGGTATGATTTATACTTACCGACCGGTGTTCATCCACATCACGACACATTCCCGTATCAAGGTATGCACAAGGATTCATCTTACCGGTGAGTATACCGATTATCATCTGTTTGACCGTATATGATGTGAGATTCTCACTTATTTTGAATTGAAAACAAGCCCTATGTGATAGAATCACTTATTGATGAGGAACTTGATTTTCATATGCATGAGGGCACAGGAGCAAGTCCGTGAACAGGTCAGTACTTTCGTACAGCAGAGAGACGAACTTGACTCCCGGATAAATGTGATATATTATCACTTATTTGTTGGACATGTGATTGTTTATCACTTATTGAGGTCGAATGCAATATGTACACGTATGTATAGTATCATGGAAGATCTAGACTTGCGTCCCCGTTATTTTTCGGTAAAAGATACAACCATGATACCCAGATGATAAGCAGCATAAAGACCGAATATCTCAGAACCTCGGCAATCTATCAAACGAAATTTCGGTACTAAGACCATATGCCAATGAATGGTTCCCACCTGGTCTTCAGTCGATTTAAGATTTATATCACCCTGCACACTTTAAAATGATTGTGAGCCTACCAGAGCTGCTTAACATTTTTCATTTTTCTTTTTAAGCTCAAAGAGGTTTCAACAGACCACTGATGTACTATCATTTTCTCTTTTGCTCGCCAGGAAACTCATTTTTGCTTTTCTATTGTTTTTGTGATTTTAAATTTTTCGATGTTTTTGGATTTTCAAATTTTGGATTTACTCCCCCTAAAATCAATAAACTAAGATAAAATTTAAAACACAAAGGTATGTACAAAAATGATTTTCCGATGTTGGTTTTACTCTTGCTTGACGTTAATGCCGTTTACCAATAATAAATAGTCAAATCTTGATTTGTCAAATGTTTTGGTAAAAAGATCGGCACGTTGGTCATCGGTGTGGACGTAAGCAACATCGATTAGCCTTTTCTCAAACAATCACGTATGAAGTGATACTTAATTTCGATGTGCTTAGTCTTTGAATGCTGCACAGGATTTCTAGTGATCTGTAAGGCAGCAGAATTATCAACGTAAATAGGAGTAGTTAGGAATTCAAAACCGTAGTTGCGCATTTGTTGTTGGATCCATAGGACTTGGGAGCAACAACTTGAGGCAGCAATGTATTCAGCTTCGCATGTTGATGTAGCGACGCACGTCTGCTTCTTGCACTGCCATGTGACTAGGCGATTTCCCAAAAACTGACATCCAGCCGTTGTGGATTTGCCGTCGATTTTGCATCCGCCAAAATCAGAATCACTGAAAGCTATCAAGTCAAAGTTATTATCCCTAGGGTACCATAGACCGGTGTCAGGGTAACCCTTCAAATAACGAAAAATCCTTTTTACAGCTGCAAGATGTGAGGCCTTCGGGTTGACTTGATATCTGGCAAGCAGGCACGTTGGGTACATTATATCTGGTCTTGATGCTGTGAGGTACATAAGAGATCCGATCATCGCGCGGTAGTATGAGGGGCTAACAGCTTCACCCTTCAAGTCTGAAGTAATTCCGTGATTTTGCGGCAATGGGGTACCGATGGGCGTTGCATCAGACATCTGGAACCGGCTCAAGATGTCACCAACATATTTAGTCTGATGGATGAATATCCCAGACTCGGTTTGTTGTACTTGTAGGCCCAAAAAGAAGGTCATTTCCCCCATAGCACTCATCTCGAATTTATCCTGCATGATGCGCTCAAAATTCCTACACAAAACATCATTAGTAGAACCAAATATAATATCATCAACGTATACCTGTACCAGTAGAAGATCTCCATCTTGTTCTTTGATGAAAAGAGTACAATCGATAAGACCTCTACGAAATCCATTCTCCAGCAGATAATTAGATAAGGTTGCATACCAAGCTCGCGGTGCTTGATGTAGACCATATAGAGCTTTGTTGAGCAACCAAACCCGATCGGGATGGATAGGATCTTCAAACCCAGGAGGCTGTTCGACGTACACCTCTTCTTCCACTACACCATGTAAGAATGCACTTTTGACGTCCATCTGGTAAACCCTGAATCCTTTGAATGAGGCATAAGCCAGAAAGATCCGAATCGCTTCCAGACGTGCAACAGGTGCATACACTTCGTTGTAGTCGATCCCTTCTATCTGACGAAAACCTTGAACGACTAGCCTTGCTTTGTTGCGAATAACGATTCCACGGTCGTCCTTTTTGCATTTAAACACCCAACGGGTACCAATCTTCTTGTAACCAGCAGGTTTCTCTACGAGTTTCCAGACACCAAGCTTCTGGAATTGTTGCAGTTCTTCCTGCATCGCTTCAACCCATGAGTTATCTTTCAAAGCTTCTTTCCAAGTTCTTGGCTCTTCCTGTGAGACATAACACGCGAAAGACCAATCGTTTTGTTGACCAGATTCTCGAATAGCTGCATACAGGCCTGCATTGTTGTTGTTTCGCAACATATTTCTTGTTTGAACGCCACTCTGTACATTTCCGGTGATGTTTTGTTGAGGATGGGTATTGTGAATCCTTGTTTCTGGATTATCTTGAACTGGAATATTTGTACCCAGATTGTTGAGATTGAGATCAATAACTAATTCAATGCCCGGAATTGACGAAGAGGATGATGCAGTAGCTTCAGCTGTTCTAGGGGCGTCCACTGGAGGTGTACCCTCTGAAGTACCATGAACTGCTGTTATTGGAGCTTCTTGATCTGCATCGAGAAATTCATCATCCTCTGAAAATTCGTTCAATTTGGTAGCATCGTGAAAATCCTCATTGTCGAGAGCATTATTGTTCACTGAAGATGGTTCTTGATTGACAATAATGGGACGAACCAACGGTGAATCTGTTGCATTGTCACTCTCGAAAAACATCCTTGCTGCAGCATTTTCTTCAACTGCTTCAACATTGATCGAATTGAAAAAGTCATCGAACTCAAACATCCATGGTTGACCTGGATTTTTGACTGGTAAAGTGTGCCTTTGTACTCTAACTTCAGACCATTCCTCGACCCTTTTAGTCTCTAGATTCCAGACTCTTAAGTTCGGGGTGGCATACCCAAGAAAGTATCCCTCAATTGCTTTTGCCCCAAACTTTCCATTAGGATCGATTATTGTGCAAGGAGCTCCAAACGGTTCAAGATATGACAAATCTGGTTTCCGTTTGTGAAGAAGCTCATAACAGGTCTTGTTGTGCCTTTTGACTGTAAGGACTCGGTTCAACGTATAACATGCAGAGGCCACAGCTTCACTCCAGAATGGAATGGGCAACTGCGACTCTACCAACATAGTCCTAGCAGTCTCGATCAATGTGCGGTTCTTACGTTCAGCGACGCCATTTTGTTGAGGAGTATAAGCCGCACTAAATTCGTGAAGAATACCTTTTGAAGTGCAAAACTCCGCCATGGCATGATTTTTAAATTCAGTACCATTGTCGCTACGTATCCTTCTAACTTTCAACTTATACAAATTCTCAATCTGAATGATCAAGTTTTTGATAATACCGAAGGTTTCGCTCTTGTGTGCCATGAACGCCACCCAAGAAAATCTTGAATAATCATCAGTTATCACGAGGCAATATTGATCATTCCGGATGCTTTTATGCTTGACAGGACCGAACAAATCCATGTGCAAACGTTCAAGCGGAACGGCCACCGTGTTGATTTTCTTTGTAGGGTGACGCTTCTTCGTTTGTTTTCCTTTCTGGCACGAAACACAGACGTCTTGAAGTTGGAAGTTTTTAAGAGGAACACCATTCACCAATTCATTTGACACCAAATGATTCATTTTGCGTAAGTGAATGTGACCCATTCGTCTGTGGCAAGAGATTGAGTCTTTTTCTGTGGCTTTGGAAACGAAACAGGTTGCTTGTGCAGACGTTGTGATAGCTTGGCTCATATCAAGGATATACAGATCATTTATCCTTGGAGCCGACAAGAGAATCCATTCTTTTGGAATTTTGAAGCCGGGTTTCAGCACATAACATCCATTTGCATCAAAGTGTACTGAGAACTGCTTATCACAGATTTGTGAAACGCTGAGAAGATTGTGATCAAGTTGTTGTACAAAGTTGATCTTATCAAAGCTAACAACCCCGTTGGAAATCATTCCTTCACCCGTAATATATCCGCCTTTATCTCCAGCAAAAGCAACATAACCTCCTCTAATAGATTTGACGTCGTAGAGAAGCTTCATGTCGCCTGTCATGTGCCTGGATGCCCCACTATCAACAATCCAATGACTACTGATAGTTCCTCCTGGAACACCCTGCACATGAACTCACATGATTAGTTGGAGATGGGGACCCAAGCCATTGTGGTCTTGGGTCTTCCATTTTCATCAACAACAATAACTTCTATTCTTTGATGATTTGAAAATTGTGATGATCCCCCTGAATTTGTGGTCATTTTAGGTTTCCATGTCTGTTGAGTTTTTCCAGTTTGATTGTTTGACAAATTAACTTCGTGATTGTTTGAAGTTTTTGGAAACTTTGAATTTTCTGGTTTAACTGAAACAGATTGTTTTTGAACCACATCAGTTTTAAGTGCTTTTTCAATTTCCTTGACTTGTTGGCGTTTCTGTTTCTTTTCCCTTTCTCTTACAAGGCGGGGATCTTGTTTTACAGAAACAGATCGCTTGCGGTCAGTTTGGTCACGGGGATCATCAACTTTGCCCTTTTGTTTATGAAGATATGGACAATTTCGAATTATATGTCCAATTGTACCACATTCAAAACATGATCTTCGTTCTACAAACCCCGAAGTATCATGTGATCGTCTTGCCGATGATGAACTTTGTGATCCCGAGGTACTAGGTTTTGAACTGTTTGGTTCATTTCTTTTCATCGCTGTAGCTTTCTTGACAAAATCTAAGTTAGATTTGTTTTCAAACGTTTCAATTTTGTCCGTTCCCTTTGATTTCACAAAGTTCACAATCTTGTTCTTCTTTTGATTCGGCTTCCTTTGACCTTGAGCCGGTAATTTTCCCTTTGGTTTGTTATGATTTTGCTGCCTTTTCTCTGTTGGTAATTTCTGATTGCCACATTGTTTTCGAACTTCGGCCTTTGGAATAGGAGGGCACTGTGTTACTGTAACACGTGATCCTGTCTTTCCCAAAAACTTACTTGTCGAATTTTCAAAGACTTTACTGATCAAAGATTGATTAACATTCTTAATAGGAAAATCTTTGTCAGAATAAATTTTCTCATCACCAACAAGAGTGTACAGCAAATCCACACTCTCCGACTCTTTTGCAGACAAGGACTCGATTGCAACAGTCTTAGCGGGTTTTGCAGGGGGGTCACATAAAATATGATTCTCAAGAGGTATGTCCTCTTCTTTGATTGCCGCATCAGACTTTGCTGGGTTAGTATCATCGGATTCATCATCAGAAGAATCAGCATCCTCAATCACAACTGGAGGATCCTGATTCGGTTCGGCAGAAGACACACATATATCTGCTGACACATCTGAATCTGATGATACTTCTTTCTTGTATCCAAGTCCTGTTGCAAATTCCTTAATGTCTAGAGGAACAGATGGCTTAAAGTAGGTTCTATCTTCCTCATCAGGCATGGCATCATAATTGTGTCTCACAGGTGGTGGACATTTCTTGTAACCTATGCATGTGACATCCCGTTTCTCTTTCTGTACGTCAATGATGTGATCCAACACGTAGCTAGAGCTCAAATAACTGTCTAGCTTAAGTTGGATCGCCTCACTTTCAGTTTTGACACAAGCCATTTCTTTTTGCATTATCTCAAGGCGAGTTATATACAAATTAATGTCAGTTTGTTTTCTGGAAACCATTTTTGTTAGCTCGGTTTTATCTTTCTTTAATTTCTCAATTACCGATTTAAACTCCTTTTCATGGTTTTCATAAAACATGTTGGCTTCAGTGCACTTCGAAAGATCCACGGTCAGTTTCTGATTGTGAATGAATGTCACATCATATTTCTCTTGCAAAGCCTCGTGTTTGCTTTGCAATTCACACCACTTATCATTCAATGAAACATGTTTGTCTTGCAAGTCAAACAAACTAGCTTGTAAAGCATCCTGTTTGCCTTTCAACTCAGACATGTTTGCCTCTAAATCAGCACATTTAACACTCAAACTATCACAATTATCACAAATAACAGCAGTGGGTTCATCGACACATACCTGACTTGATGAACTGTCGACATTAGCCATAAGGGCTGAATGGAGAGAAGACGAAGAATAAGCAGCTTCATCCACCAAAATAGATCTTCTTTGAGTTCCTGTTGCAGTTTCTTCCAAAAGCTCATCAATATCTGCATCGACTGACGCACTTGATGTGTCATCTACATGATCATCGCCTGAACTCGAGGATTCTTCATCTGAACTTCTACTGTAACCAGAAGAGTCTTCATCTTCAGAAGATTCATCACCATTGGTGGAAGATTCTCCACCACTGGCGTGCTTAAGATCCTTGACAACCTCAGCAAAACATGCTGTTCCATCTGGAGCATCACCGCTCAACTGTATTGACCAATCACAACCTTCATCTACTTGAACCACAAGTGCCTGGTTGGCATTTGATGGTCCCGCTTGGCTTTGGTTGTTGACAGGTATCAACGTACGCTCATTGTTCCTGTTCTGATTCTGCTGATTGCCTTGATTTCTGAAGGGATTCTGGTTTCCATGCTGTGCTGGCCTTGTACATTCCCTTTTAAAATGACCCCGTTCACCACAGTTAAAACACTTCACTGCCTGTTTATTGAACCCATACTTGGTGTCTTTCTTACTTTCCAAGCTGGTTCTGCCAGTTCTTTCCATGAAATCCTTTGCTCTCCTCACAGCACTCGCAAAGGCCCATTTGATATCCATCAAATCCATCTCTTCCTTATCAATCTGCTGATAGTCTTCTTGTGTCAGATTAATGTTGCCAATCTGACCTTCCACTAATCCAGAGTATGCGCTCACCAAAGTGTTTAGCAGCTCCATGTGTTCCTTTGCTACTTCCACACTGACTTTAGAAAAGGTTGAGGTGTCGAGCCGCACTGTATTTGGCTTGGATTGCTGACCAGCAGATGATGTGCTTCCATAACATGCTTGTTGTTGAGCAGGAAGTGGATTCCCATACATGTCTGTTGTTGGAGGAGGCTTGACCGGAACTTGGATAGGATTGCCATACATATCTGTGCTAGACACAAACGCTGTTTGAATTGGAGCGTGTGAAGAAGGTCTTGCAGGAGTACTAGGAGTTCCATAATACATCTCAGGATCATGTCGCACTTGTATTGCATGAGTGCTAGGAGTTCCATAATACATCTAAGGATTCTGTGGCACTAGGACTCTTTTCGCCTTAAGGGTTTCTTCCTGATTCTTATTCTCCAGGATTTGAACAAAGTCATTGAAGCTTGTTGTAGCCAAAGTGCCATTGAGCTTCAGGATTTCCAAGAAATTACTCCATTGTGGTGGCAAAGCATCAGCAAACTTGGTGACAATTTCGAGTGGAGTCGTTATCACTCCAAAAGTTCCCATTTCAGTCAACAAATGAGAAAATCGACTCGTCAAATCTCCCAAAGATTCTTTATCCATGCATGTAAACCCATCAAACTCATTCTTGAGTAGACCTTGTCTCAATTGGCGAGTCGCTTCGTTTCCTACACCTCTCGTCTTCAACGCATCCCATAATTTCTTTGTCGTTTTGAAGTTGACAAATTGATGGTAAATATCCTTGCTTAATGCCTGAGTAAGAATAGCATAAGCTTTCTTCTCTAAGTCATAGACCTTCTTCTGATCTTCCGTAAGATCGGCAAACGTAGCAGCAGATGACGCGGAAACCTCTATTGTTTGATCGAAATCTGTGGTGAAACGCAACCACAATTCTGTATTTTGTCCAAGGATGTATGTATGAAATCTGTCAATCCATCCCGGATATTCGCTTAAGTGCATCAACTTTGGAGGCCGATTCAAACTTCCGGTTTCGCTCTTGCTTAAGAGAATGCTTTGAATACTTGGAGTTTGATTTGATACGAATGCCCATTGACCGGTAGAAATTGCATTAGCTTGTGAAGATACCGGTGCGGAAGATTCGGCCCACGAAGGAGACAAACTCGTGTTTCTATACTTTCCGCTATCCGGAGACGGAGTACCATAATACATATCTGTATTTACCGGAGTACCCCAAATCGGATTCATTTTTGATCAAGAAAAATGAATACCTGAAAATCACACCTCAAACAAACAGTTAAAACACACTTGCAATCCTTCTGTTAAAAATAAGTGTTTTGACGAAACAGGTTTCCACGAAACAGATTTTAATCGAAACAGATTTTAATTGTTTTTGGGCTCCTGGACGACGAAACAAATCCCAATTTTAACGACGAAATTGATTTTAATTCAAATTGGCGAAACAGGTTTGGGTGATTTGGACTTGACGAAATTGGACAGATTGATGGGCTTGTCACACGACGAAACAGCTAAGCCCAATTGATCTTGTTTTAAAATTTGACGAAACAAATGAGCCCAATTCTAGGTCGACGAAAAGAATTAAAAGGCCCAAAATATAAGCCCAATCCACAACAATGTCGACGAAACAGGAGGATTCTGTTTCGTCAAACACACTTCGGCGAATCAATGTGTGTTTCGTCAAAGTTTCGTTTTGTCAAAGAGGTAACCGGGTTTGGTGAGAAGTTTCTGACACAGGACACCCTTTCAAACAACTAGCATGGTGACTTTACTAACCGGTAAGGTGTGTATTAATATTTTAATCCTTTCACAATTTCCAATTCACAAACACTTTTACAAGTTAAATTTTTTAAGATCAAAAAGTTATAAAAGCATGAACACTTTGAATATGATATGAATTTATGAAGAACAACCCAAAAATTTATGAATTTTCCGGTAAACTTTTGAGTTTTCCGGTGAACCTTAAATTTCCGAAACACAATTTTTGCATAAAACTTCACTAAAAACCCACTTTTAACATGTGAAAATGATAAACAACAAGGTTTTTATAAGAACTTTCAGCAAAACATGATGATTTTCGAGATTTTAGACAGAATTTTCAGAAAATGATAAACTCCAAAGACCCGAAAAACAACCCGAAAACCACCAAAAACACCTCGGTTTTAACAAGGAGAAGAGCCAAGGCTCTGATACCACTTGTAGGTCCGGCTAGGGGAGGATCTAGTCGCCTAATCCTTGTGTACAAACCACCCCGGTTGTGCGGAATCCAACCGAGATAGCAAACCGAGATAGAACACGCAAATAATCAACACACAAGATTCACCGATTAACACCTCTGTATTAATACGTATGAAAGGGTCTGTTACAAATCAATGTTTACAAATGTGTTTTGCAAACTGTAGGTCCGGCTAGGGGAGGATCTAGTCGCCTAATCCTTGTATACGAACCACTCCGGTTGTGCGGAATCCAACCGGAATAGCAAACCGAGATAGAACACGACAATGATGAACACACAAGACTTCACCGATTAACACCTCTTGTATTAATGCGTAGAAAAGATCAGTTACAAGCACAATGTTTACAAATCTATCTTGCAAACTCTCTCTAGTGTGTGTGTGTGTTCTGTTCTCTCCTGTGTTCTATGTGTCTAACCTTCGAACCCTCTTGTCTCTAACTGAAGTGAACACACAACATGGGTATTTATACCCGAACACAGCATGTCTGGTCGAAGGATCAGACAGACTGATCGAAAGATCATCTGTCGATCAAACACCCATCGAAGGATCACATATACCACGAAGGATGATATCCTTCGTGGTCTATCCTTCGTAGGTCATCTTTCGAGCTCATCGAAGGATCTAAACTATCCTTCGATGACACATCCTTCGACCCACACATCTTTCAACCATTGTCTAACTGTTTGTCCAAGTCAAACCGGATGATGGTTGACTTGGTCAAACTTACATCAAAGACATCGTTTTGTATCAAGACTAAATACAGACAAAGTACAGACACAAGTGCACCAACAAACTCCCCCTTGGCTGTAGCTTTGTCTCGATCTTAGCTTTGTCTCGATCTTCGTTCTTGTAGGTCCTTCGTGTCTTCAAGTCTTTGACGTCTTTTCAAGTCTTCAATGTCGGAGGATCTTTAAAGTCTTCACGTCTTGAAAGCAGAAAGTGTATCAACAAACTCCCCGTTTCATGTAGGAAGTGTGTTGACAAACTCCCCCTTATCATAAGCTCCCCCTTGAGTTATGCTCGTGAAATACTTGTTCTTTATGAAGTGAGATCCTTGTGGTGTTGATGATGGTCAGCGGCAACTCGATCATCTTCATCATTTGAGTGCCTTCACGTCGTGTCTTCATTCCGAAGCTTGTCATCGACCATGTTCTCCTTGCCTTTAGAATCTGCACATGCAAGAAATCTAAACGCGTAATGAGAACAACTGCTTGGAATATCATAAGCAAACGACACACATGTGACCATTGTTTAAACAAACACCGTCCGACAGTTTGAAAGTTTAAAGTATTTTATCAATTTCAATTTTAACTTTCAACACTAGCAAATTTCGACCGTTTATGAAGATTCAGTCGTTTCGGTTTTCAATCAGGTTTCAGGTAACGAAGACTTGAGATTCAACATCGTACGATCGAAAATAAAATAGAAATAAAATCTTTTTGGCTTTTATAAAGTTTATATTAAAACACACCTAAAATCTTTTTGGCATTTTTGAATATTTCAAATGTAAAAGACTGAAAGCAGTAAATAAATATATACAAAGATGCAGAAACTGAAAGCATTAAATAAATATTTACAGACATTCTTTTTGCGAGTTTCGAGGGTAAGAGAATCATATCAGTGTACGGTCATGCCAAGACACTCTTGTTGTTCAATTAGTTAACATTAAGATAAGCATCCTATAACGATTATCGGTATTGTTGTCCACATAAGCTCAACTTATCAGATGTAATCATGGCGAGGGGATACATTAAGGTATGATTTATACTTACCGACCGGTGTTCATCCACATCACGACACATTCCCGTATCAAGGTATGCACGAGGGTTCATCTTACCGGTGAGTATACCGATTATCATCTGTTTGACTGTATATGATGTGAGAAACTCACTTATTTTGATTTGAAAACAAGCCCTATGTGATAGAATCACTTATTGATGAGGAACTTGATTTTCAATGCATGAGGGCACAGGAGCAAGTCCGTGAACAGGTCAGTACTTTCGTACAGCAGAGAGACGAACTTGACTCCCGGATAAATGTGATATTTTATCACTTATTTGTTTGGACATGTGATTGTTGATCACTTATTGAGGTCGAATGCAATATGTACACGTATGTATGGTATCATGGAAGACCTAGACTTGCGTCCCCGTTATTTTTCGGTAAAAGATACAACCATGATACCCAGATGATAAGCAGCATAAAGACCGAATATCTCAGAACCTCGGCAATCTATCAAACGAAATTTCGGTACTAAGACCATATGCCAATGAATGGTTCCCACCTGGTCTTCAGTCGATTTAAGTTTATATCACCCTGCACACTTTAAAATGATTGTGAGCCTACCGATACATCTTATATAGAGCTGCTTATCATTTTGCATTTAAGGGTTTAAAGAGGTTTAGACAGACCACTGATGTACTATCATTTTCTCTTTTGCTCGCCAGGAAACTCATTTTTGTTTTTCTATTGTTTTTGTGTTTTTGAAATTTTTTAATGTTTTTGGATTTTTCAAATTTTGGATTTACTCCCCCTAAAATCAATAAACTAAGACAAATTTAAAACACAAAGGTATTTACAAAAATGATTTTCCGATGTTGGTTTTACTCTTGCTTGACCTTAACGCCGTTTACCAATAATAAATAGTCAAATCTTGATTTGTCAAATGCTTTGGTAAAAAGGTCGGCACGTTGGTCATCGATGTGGACGTAAGCAACATCGATTAGCCTTTTCTCAAAGCAATCACGTATGAAGTGATACTTAATTTCGATGTGCTTAGTCTTTGAATGCTGCACATGATTTTTAGTGATCTGTAAGGCAGCAGAATTATCAACGTAAATAGGAGTAGTTAGGAATTCAAAACCGTAATCACGCATTTGTTGTTGGATCCATAGGACTTGGGAGCAACAACTTGAGGCAGCAATGTATTCAGCTTCGCATGTTGATGTAGCGACGCACGTCTGTTTCTTGCACTGCCATGTGACTAGGCGATTTCCCAAAAACTGACATCCAGCCGTTGTGGATTTGCCGTCGATTTTGCATCCGCCAAAATCAGAATCACTGAATGCGATCAAGTCAAAGTTATTATCCCTAGGGTACCAAAGACCGGTGTCAGGGTAACCCTTCAAATAACGAAAAATCCTCTTTACAGCTGCAAGATGTGAGGCCTTCGGGTTGACTTGATATCTGGCAAGCAGGCACGTTGGGTTCATTATATCTGGTCTTGATGCTGTGAGGTACATAAGAGATCCGATCATCGCGCGGTAGTATGAGGGGCTAGTAGCTTCACCCTTCAAGTCTGGAGTAATTCCGTGATTTTGTGGCAATGGGGTACCGATGGGCGTTGCATCAGACATCTGGAACCGGCTCAAGATGTCACCAACATATTTAGTCTGATGGATGAATATCCCAGACTCAGTTTGTTGTACTTGTAGGCCCAAAAAGAAAGTCATTTCCCCCATAGCACTCATCTCGAATTTATCCTGCATTACACGCTCGAAATCCCTACACAAAACATCATTAGTAGAACCAAAAATAATATCATCAACGTATACCTGTACCAGTAGAAGATCTCCATCTTGTTCTTTGATGAAAAGAGTACAATCGATAAGACCTCTGCGAAATCCATTCTCCAGCAAATAATTAGATAAGGTTGCGTACCAAGCTCGCGGTGCTTGATGTAGACCATATAAAGCTTTGTTGAGCAACCAAACCCGATCGGGATGGATAGGATCTTCAAAACCTGGAGGCTGTTCGACGTACACCTCTTCTTCTACCACACCATGTAAGAATGCACTTTTCACGTCCATCTGGTATACCTTGAAACCTTTGAATGAGGCATAGGCCAGAAAAATCCGAATTGCTTCTAGACGTTCAACAGGTGCATACACTTCGTTGTAGTCGATCCCTTCAATCTGACGAAAACCTTGAACGACTAATCGTGCTTTGTTCCGAATAACAACCCCACGGTCATCCTTTTTGCATTTAAACACCCAACGGGTACCAATCTTCTTGTAACCAGCAGGTTTCTCTACGAGTTTCCAGACACCAAGCTTCTGGAATTGTTGCAGTTCTTCCTGCATCGCTTCAACCCAAGAGCTATCTTTCAAAGCATCTTTCCAAGTTCTTGGCTCTTCCTGTGAGACATAACACGCGAAAGACCAATCATTTTGTTGACCAGATTCTCGGATAGTTGCATACAAGCCTGCATTGTTGTTGTTTCGCAACATGTTTCTTGTTTGAACGCCACTCTGTACATTTCCGATGATGTTTTGTTGAGAATGGGTATTGTGAATCCTTGTTTCTGAATTATCTTGAACTGGAATATTTGTACCCAGATTGTTGAGATTGAGATCAACAATCAATTCAAGGCCCGGAATTGACGAAGAGGATGATGCAGTAGCTTCAGCTGTTCGAGGGACATCCACTGGAGGTGTACCTTCTGAAGTACCATGTACTGCTGTTGCTGGAGCTTCTTGATCTGCATCTAGAAATTCATCATCCTCTGAAGATTCGTTCAATTCGGTAGCATCATGAAAATCCTCATTGTCGAGAGCATTATTGTTCACTGAAGATGGTTCTTGATTGACAATAATTGGACGAACCAACGGTGAATCTGTTGCATTGTCACTCTTGAAAAACATCCTTGCCGCAGCATTTTCTTCAACTGCTTCAACATTGATCGAATTGAAAAAGTCATCGTACTCAAACATCCAAGGCTGACCAGGACATTTGACCGGTAAAGTGTGCCTTTGTACTCTGACTTCAGACCATTCCTCGACCCTTTTAGTCTCTAGATTCCAGACTCTTAAGTTCGGGGTGGAATACCCAAGAAAGTATCCCTCAATTGCTCTTGCCCCAAACTTTCCATTAGGATCGATTATTGTGCACGGAGCTCCAAACGGTTCAAGATATGACAAATCTGGTTTCCGTTTGTTAATAAGCTCAAAACAGGTCTTGTTGTGCCTTTTGACTGTAAGGACTCGGTTTAACGTATAACATGCAGAGGCCACAGCTTCAGTCCAAAATGGAATCGGCAATTGTGACTCTACTAACATTGTCCTAGCAGTCTCGATCAATGTGCGGTTCTTACGTTCAGCGACGCCATTCTGTTGAGGAGTGTAAGCTGCACTAAATTCGTGAAGAATACCTTTTGAAGTGCAAAACTCCGCCATGTCATGATTTTTGAATTCAGTACCATTGTCGCTACGTATCCGCCTAACCTTCAAGTTATAGAGATTCTCAATCTGAATAATCAAATTTTTGATAATACCGAAGGTTTCACTCTTATGTGCCATGAACGCCACCCAAGAAAATCTTGAATAATCATCAGTTATCACGAGGCAATATTGATCATTCCTAATACTTTTGTGCTTGACAGGACCGAACAAATCCATGTGCAAACGTTCAAGAGGAACAGCCACGGTGTTGACTTTCTTTGTAGGGTGTCGCTTCTTTGTTTGTTTTCCTTTCTGGCACGAGACACAGACGTCTTGAAGATGGAAGTTTTTAAGAGGAACACCATTCACCAATTCATTTGACACCAAATGATTCATTTTGCGTAAGTGAATGTGACCCATTCGTCTGTGCCATGAGATTGAGTCTTTTTCTGTGGCTTTGGAAACGAAACAAGTTGCTTGTGCAGACGTTGTGATAGCTTGGCTCATATCAAGAACATACAAATCATTTATCCTTGGAGCCGACAAGAGAATCCATTCTTTTGGAATTTTGAAGCCGGGTTTCAGCACATAACATCCATTTGCATCAAAGTGTACTGAGAACTGCTTATCACAAATTTGAGAAACACTAAGAAGATTGTGATCGAGTTGTTGCACAAAGTTGATCTTATCAAAGCTAACAACCCCGTTGGAAATCATTCCTTCACCCGTAATATATCCGCCTTTATCTCCAGCAAAAGCAACATAACCTCCTCTAATAGATTTGACGTCGTAGAGAAGCTTCATGTCGCCTGTCATGTGCCTGGATGCCCCACTATCAACAATCCAATGACTACTGATAGTTCCTCCTGGAACACCCTGCACATGAACTCACATAATTAGTTGGAGATGGGGACCCAAGCCATTGTGGTCTTGGGTCTTCCATTTTCATCAATAACAATAACTTCTATTCTTTGATGATTTGAAAATTGTGATGGTCCCCCTGATTCAATAACAGTTTTTGGTTTCCAGGTCTGTTTTGTTATACCAGTTTGATTGTTTGATAATTTAACTTCATGATTGTTCGAAGTTTTTGAAAGTTTTGAGTTTTCTGGCTTAACTGAAACAGATTGTTTTTGAACCACATCAGTTTTAATCGCCTTTTCAATTTTCTTGACCTGTTGGCGTTTCTGTTTCTTTTCCCTTTCTCTTATGAGTCGGGGATCTTGTTTTACAGAAACAGATCGCCTTTGGTGATGGCGTTCACGGGGATCATCTTCTTTGGCTTTCAGCTTATAAAGATACGGGCAATTTCGAATGATATGCCCGATTGTACCACATTCAAAACATGATCTTCGTTCAACAAACCCCGAAGTATCATGTGATCGTCTTGTCGATGATGAACTTTGTGAACCCGAGGTACTAGGTTTTGAACTACTTGGTTCATTTCTTTTCATCACTGTTGCCTTTTTGACAAAATCTAAGTTAGATTGATTTTCAAACGTTGCAATTTTGTCCGTTCCCTTCGATTTCACAAAGTTCACATTCTTTTTCTTCTTCTGATTTGGCTTCTTTTGGCTTTGAGTCGGTGCTTTACCTTTTGGTTTGGCATGATTTTGCTGCGTGTTCACTGTTGGTAATTTTTGATTGCCAAATTGTTTTCTAACTTCAGCCTTTGGGATAGGAGGGCACTGTGTTACTGTAACACGTGATCCTGTCTTTCCCAAAAACTTACTTGTTGAAATTTCAAAGACTTTACTGATTAAAGATTGATTAACATTCTTAATAGGAAAATCTTTAACTGAATAAATTTTATTATCACCAACAAGAGTGTACAGCAAATCCACACTCTCCGACTCTTTCTCAGACGAGGACTCGATTGCAACAGTCTTAGCGGGTTTTGCAGGAGGATCACACAGAATATGATTCTCAAGAGGTATGTCCTCTTCGTTTATCACCGCATCAGACTTTGCTGAATCAGTATCATCAGACTCATCATCAGAAGAATCAGCATCCTCAATCACAACTGGAGGATCCTGATTCTGTTCAGCAGTTACAAATGTATCTGCTGACACATCTGAATCGGATGATACTTCTTTCTTGTATCCGAGCCCTGTTGCAAATTCTTCAACATCCAAAGGAACAGATGGCTCAAAGTGAGTCCTATACTCCTCATCAGGCAGTGCATCAAAATTGTTTCTCACGGGTGGTGGACATTTCTTGTAACCTATGCATGTGACATCCCGTTTCTCTTTCTGAACATCAATGATGTGATCCAACACATAGCTAGAGCTCAAATAACTGTCTAACTTGAGTCGGATCGCCTCACTTTCTGTTTTAACACAAGCCATTTCCTTTTGCATTACCTCAAGACGAGTTATATAAAGGTTAATGTCAGTTTGTTTTCTGGAAACCATTTTTGTCAGCTCTGTTTTATCTTTCTTTAACGTTTCAATCATTGACTTAAATTCCTTTTCATGGTTTTCATAGAACATATTGGCTTCAGTGCACTTTGAAAGATCAACGGTCAATTTCTGATTGTGAATGAATGTCACATCATATTTCTCTTGCAAAGCCTCGTGTTTGCATTGCAATTCACACCACCTATCATTCACAGAAACATGTTTGTCTTGCAAGTCAAACAAACTAGCTTGTAAAGCATCATGTTTGCTTTGCAACTCAGACATGTTTGCCTCTAAATCAGCACATTTAACACGCAAACTATCACAGTTATCACAGCTAACTGAAGTGGGTTCATCGACACATACCTGACTTGATGAACTGTCGACATTCGCCATAAAGGCTGAATGGAGAGAAGACAAAGAATAAGCAGCTTGATCCACCAAAATAGATCTTCTTTGAATTCCTGCTGCAGCTTCTTCCAATAGCTCATCAATATTTGCATCGACTGACGCACTTGATGTGTCATCTTCCTGATCATTTCCTGAACCCGAGGACTCTTCATCTGAACTTCCACTGTAACCTGAGCTGTTTTCATCTTCAGAAGACTCATCACCATTGGTGGAAGATTCTCCACCACTGGCGTGTTTAAGATCCTTGACAATTTCAGCAAAACAAGCTGTTCCATCTGGAGCATCATTTCCCAACTGAATAGACCAATCACAACCTTCATCTACTTGAACCACAAGTGCCTGGTTGGCATTTGATGGTCCTGCTTGAGTCTGGTTGTTGACAGGCACCAATGTGCGAACATTGTTCCTATTCTGGTTCTGCTGGTTGCCTTGACCTCTGAAAGGATTCTGATTTCCATGTTGAGATGGCCTCGTACATTCACGCTTGAAATGACCACGTTCCCCACAATTGAAGCACTTTACAGCTTGCTTGTCGAACCCATACTTGGTGTCTTTCTTGCTTTCCAAGCTGGTTCGGCCCGTTCTTTCCATGAAATCCTTTGCTCGCCTAACAGCACTGGCAAAGGCCCACTTGATGTCCATCATCTCCATCTCCTCTTTATCAATCTGCTGATAGTCTTCTTGTGTCAGATTAATATTACCAATCTGACCTTCCACTAATCCACAGTATGCGATCACCAAAGTGTTTAGCAGCTCCATGTGTTCCTTTGCTACTTCCACACTGACTTTAGAAAAGCTTGAGGTGTCGAGCCGTACTGTATTTGGCTTTGATTGTTGACCAGCAGATGATGTGCTTCCATAACAAGCTTGCTGTTGAGGAGGAAGTGGGTTCCCATACATGTCTGTTGGAACTGTAGATTGAGGAGGAAGTGGATTCCCATACATGTCTGTTGTTCCGGAAGATCGAACTGGTAATGGATTTCCGAACATATCAGTTGGTCTGAGAGGTCGTTGGCTTTGTTGTTGCTGTTGAGGAACTGGTTCCAGCAGATTTCCATACATGTCTGTCTTTGGAGGGACCGGAACTTGGATAGTATTGCCATACATGTCTGTGCTAGTCACAAATGCTGTTTGAATTGGAGCATGTGAAGACGGTTTTGTAGAAGTGCTAGAAGTTCCAAAATACATTTCAGGATTTTGAGGCACTGGAACTCTTTTTGCCTTGAGAGTTTCTTCCTGATTCTTGTTTTCCAGGATTTGAACAAAGTCGTTGAAGCTCGTTGTGGCTAAAGTACCATTGTACTTCATGATTTCCAAGAAAGTATTCCATTGAGGTGGCAACGCATCTGCAAACCTTTTCACAATCTCTGCAGGAGTTGTAACAACCCCAAAATTTGTCAATTCAGTCAACAAATGATTAAATCGACTTGTCAAATCACCTAACGACTCATTCTCCATACAAGTAAAACCATCAAACTCTTTCTTTAGCAGTTCTTTTCTCAATTGGCGTGTCGCTTCATTTCCAACGCCCCTTGTCTTCAATGCATCCCACAACCTCTTTGTTGTCTTGTAACTGACAAATTGATGATAAATGTCTTTACTTAACGCCTGCGTAAGAATGACATAAGCCTTCTTTTCCAAGTCATAGACTTTCTTCTGATCTTCTGTAAGATCTGCAAACGTAGCAGCAGATGATGCAGCAACCTCTATTGTTTGATCGAAATCTGTGATGAACCGCAGCCACAACTCAGTATTTTGACCAAGGACGTATGTATGAAATCTGTCAATCCATCCTGGATATTCATATAAGTGCATCAACTTTGGAGGCCGATTCAAACTTCCAGTTTCGCTCTCGCTTAAGAGAATGCTTTGAACACTTGGAATTTGATTTGATACAAATGCCCATTGACCGGTAGAAATTGCATTAGCTTGAGAAGATACCGGTGCGGAAGATGACGGAGTACCAAAATACATATCTGTATTTACCAGAGTATTCCACCTTGGATTCATTTTTGATCAAGAAAAATAAGAACCTGAAAATCACAAACTTGTTAAGCATAAATAGACTAAGGATCGAAAGATCAAAGCTTGTTCGAAGGATCAACAGTGTTCGAAAGATCACTGTTGAGTTTCGAACACAGATTTCGAAAGATTCTCCAACCGAAGGATCCTTATCTTTCGAACAATGATTTCGAAAGATTCTCCAATCGTAGGATCCTTATCTTTCGAGAAAGAACTGTAGATCGAAAGATGTATGCTTCGATATGATTCCTTGGTTCGAAGGATGATGATCTATCGAACCTCCACTGATCGAAAGATGATCTTTCGAAATGATTCCTTGGTTCGAATGATGATGATCTATCGAACCTCCACTGATCGAAAGATGATCTTTCGAGTTCGAAGGATATCTTTCGAACTGCTCTGACACAGTTGACAAAGAGTGACAGGTTGGTGAAAAAGTTGACGGGTTGGTAGAAACTTTCGGCAGAAAGTATGGTCAGACCATATCTTTCAGCTCTGAACATGCAGGTTTCACCAAACAGGTAAGGTTCTCAATATTTTAATCAAAATACTCTTTCCAACACACAAACACTTGGTAATTTTAAAATTTTTAAGATCAAAAAGTGTAGGTTTATGAAGAACACTTAAATATGTCAAGAACACAGCCCAAATATATGAGTTTTCCAGAAAATATGAACTATCCAAGACCCGAAAAACAACAAGAACACCTCGGTTTTAACAAGGATAAGAGCCAAGGCTCTGATACCACTTGTAGGTCCGGCTAGGGGAGGATCTAGTCGCCTAATCCTTGTATACGAACCACTCCGGTTGTGCGGAATCCAACCGGAATAGCAAACCGAGATAGAACACGACAATGATGAACACACAAGACTTCACCGATTAACACCTCTTGTATTAATGCGTAGAAAAGATCAGTTACAAGCACAATGTTTACAAATCTATCTTGCAAACTCTCTCTAGTGTGTGTGTGTGTTCTGTTCTCTCCTGTGTTCTATGTGTCTAACCTTCGAACCCTCTTGTCTCTAACTGAAGTGAACACACAACATGGGTATTTATACCCGAACACAGCATGTCTGGTCGAAGGATCAGACAGACTGATCGAAAGATCATCTGTCGATCAAACACCCATCGAAGGATCACATATACCACGAAGGATGATATTCTTCGTGGTCTATCCTTCGTAGGTCATCTTTCGAGCTCATCGAAGGATCTAAACTATCCTTCGATGACACATCCTTCGACCCACACATCTTTCAACCATTGTCTAACTGTTTGTCCAAGTCAAACCGGAGGATGGTTGACTTGGTCAAACTTACATCAAAGACATCGTTTTGTATCAAGACTAAATACAGACAAAGTACAGAAACAAGTGCACCAACAAACTCCCCCTTGGCTGTAGCTTTGTCTCGATCTTAGCTTTGTCTCGATCTTCGTTCTTGTAGGTCCTTCGTGTCTTCAAGTCTTTGACGTCTTTTCAAGTCTTCAATGTCGGAGGATCTTTAAAGTCTTCACGTCTTGAAAGCAGAAAGTGTATCAACAAACTCCCCGTTTCATGTTGGAAGTGTGTTGACAAACTCCCCCTTATCATAAGCTCCCCCTTGAGTTATGCTCGTGAAATACTTGTTCTTTATGAAGTGAGATCCTTGTGGTGTTGATGATGGTCAGCGGCAACTCGATCATCTTCATCATTTGAGTGCCTTCACGTCGTGTCTTCATTCCGAAGCTTGTCATCGACCATGTTCTCCTTGCCTTTAGAATCTGCACATGCAAGAAATCTAAACGCGTAATGAGAACAACTGCTTGGAATATCATAAGCAAACGACACACATGTGACCATTGTTTAAACAAACACCGTCCGACAGTTTGAAAGTTTAAAGTATTTTATCAATTTCAATTTTAACTTTCAACACTAGCAAATTTCGACCGTTTATGAAGATTCAGTCGTTTCGGTTTTCAATCAGGTTTCAGGTAACGAAGACTTGAGATTCAACATCGTACGATCGAAAATAAAATAGAAATAAAATCTTTTTGGCTTTTATAAAGTTTATATTAAAACACACCTAAAATCTTTTTGGCATTTTTGAATATTTCAAATGTAAAAGACTGAAAGCAGTAAATAAATATATACAAAGATGCAGAAACTGAAAGCATTAAATAAATATTTACAGACATTCTTTTTGCGAGTTTCGAGGGTAAGAGAATCATATCAGTGTACGGTCATGCCAAGACACTCTTGTTGTTCAATTAGTTAACATTAAGATAAGCATCCTATAACGATTATCGGTATTGTTGTCCACATAAGCTCAACTTATCAGATGTAATCATGGCGAGGGGATACATTAAGGTATGATTTATACTTACCGACCGGTGTTCATCCACATCACGACACATTCCCGTATCAAGGTATGCACGAGGGTTCATCTTACCGGTGAGTATACCGATTATCATCTGTTTGACTGTATATGATGTGAGAAACTCACTTATTTTGATTTGAAAACAAGCCCTATGTGATAGAATCACTTATTGATGAGGAACTTGATTTTCAATGCATGAGGGCACAGGAGCAAGTCCGTGAACAGGTCAGTACTTTCGTACAGCAGAGAGACGAACTTGACTCCCGGATAAATGTGATATTTTATCACTTATTTGTTTGGACATGTGATTGTTGATCACTTATTGAGGTCGAATGCAATATGTACACGTATGTATGGTATCATGGAAGACCTAGACTTGCGTCCCCGTTATTTTTCGGTAAAAGATACAACCATGATACCCAGATGATAAGCAGCATAAAGACCGAATATCTCAGAACCTCGGGAATCTATCAAACGAAATTTCGGTACTAAGACCATATGCCAATGAATGGTTCCCACCTGGTCTTCAGTCGATTTAAGTTTATATCACCCTGCACACTTTAAAATGATTGTGAGCCTACCGATACATCTTATATAGAGCTGCTTATCATTTTGCATTTAAGGGTTTAAAGAGGTTTAGACAGACCACTGATGTACTATCATTTTCTCTTTTGCTCGCCAGGAAACTCATTTTTGTTTTTCTATTGTTTTTGTGTTTTTGAAATTTTTTAATGTTTTTGGATTTTTCAAATTTTGGATTTAAAACTTTGTTGGTGCACTTGTGTCTGTACTTTGTCTGTATTTAGTCTTGATACAAAACGATGTCTTTGATGTAAGTTTGACCAAGTCAACCATCCTCCGGTTTGACTTGGACAAACAGTTAGACAATGGTTGAAAGATGTGTGGGTCGAAGGATGTGTCATCGAAGGATAGTTTAGATCCTTCGATGAGCTCGAAAGATGACCTACGAAGGATAGACCACGAAGGATATCATCCTTCGTGGTATATGTGATCCTTCGATGGGTGTTTGATCGACAGATGATCTTTCGATCAGTCTGTCTGATCCTTCGACCAGACATGCTGTGTTTGGGTATAAATACCCATGTTGTGTGTTCACTTCAGTTAGAGACAAGAGGGTTCGAAGGTTAGACACATAGAACACAGGAGAGAACAGAACACACACACACACTAGAGAGAGTTTGCAAGATAGATTTGTAAACATTGTGCTTGTAACTGATCTTTTCTACGCATTAATACAAGAGGTGTTAATCGGTGAAAAAAAAAAAAAAACTTGTAGGTCCGGCTAGGGGAGGATCTAGTCGCCTAATCCTTGTATACGAACCACTCCGGTTGTGCGGAATCCAACCGGAATAGCAAACCGAGATAGAACACGACAATGATGAACACACAAGAGGTCCGGCTAGGGGAGGATCTAGTCGCCTAATCCTTGTATACGAACCACTCCGGTTGTGCGGAATCCAACCGGAATAGCAAACCGAGATAGAACACGACAATGATGAACACACAAGACTTCACCGATTAACACCTCTTGTATTAATGCGTAGAAAAGATCAGTTACAAGCACAATGTTTACAAATCTATCTTGCAAACTCTCTCTAGTGTGTGTGTGTGTTTTGTTCTCTCCTGTGTTCTATGTGTCTAACCTTCGAACCCTCTTGTCTCTAACTGAAGTGAACACACAACATGGGTATTTATACCCGAACACAGCATGTCTGGTCGAAGGATCAGACAGACTGATCGAAAGATCATCTGTCGATCAAACACCCATCGAAGGATCACATATACCACGAAGGATGATATCCTTCGTGGTCTATCCTTCGTAGGTCATCTTTCGAGCTCATCGAAGGATCTAAACTATCCTTCGATGACACATCCTTCGACCCACACATCTTTCAACCATTGTCTAACTGTTTGTCCAAGTCAAACCGGAGGATGGTTGACTTGGTCAAACTTACATCAAAGACATCATTTTGTATCAAGACTAAATACAGACAAAGTACAGACACAAGTGCACCAACACAAACTCTCTCAAACTCTCATGTGTGTGTGTGCTCTCACTTGTGTCTCCTCTTGTGTCTATCTATGAATTCTAACTGAGACTGTCTATTTATACCCACACATCACGAAACAGAACAAACTCGGCGAATCAAAACCAAACTCGATGAAACACATTTGATATTGATGAAACACAATTTAGGTTGACGAAACAGACTTGTTTCGTCAACTATACACATGTTTCATCAATGTTGGGCTTGGGCCCAGAGGGTGTTTCGCCAAACAGTTACAAGCCCATGCCTTGTTTCCTTTGTGTTGCTTCAGCCCGAGGACTAAGGTCTAGTCCTTTGAAGTCTTGGTCCGCTTGTAATCCTTACGCACACGACGGAGGAATGTCGTGGCTAAGTTGAGTCGCGTCGAATCGAGTCGCGCCCACATATATGTATCAACAAAAACCCCTAAAGGCTTTATACCACACCCTCCAGCCTTAGAAGAAGGTTACTACGAGCATAACGATATTTCCAATATTGCACTTAGCTGACATACCACTCACTGGAAACAATATTCTAACCTTGCAAAACACCGAAAAATATTTCTCAATGAAAGATTTAGGAGAAACCGCCCACATACATGGATAGATTAAAGCGACTTGCAGGATTAAGTCAAACCTTGAAACGATTTTGAGTAAATCTAGCTAGTGTTGAAATAGAAATAATGAATGGAGTTCCAAATGCTTTTGCAATTGGATCTATCATGCATGCCATATTGCCATGAGATTTTTGACACACACAAATACTAATGTTTTGATACACAGGATACACCATCAAAACTTATAAGTCAAATTAAAGGATAAACATTGGATTTGACCAAAACGTTTCATGTATCTGAACATGTTTTACAAACCTAAATAAGTTGATATAAGCAGAGCATCAGTTGCTGGTTTCCTGGATCCATTTCCAACCGGGAGGGCACTTGATCAAGCTTAAGTGTCTAATAATTAAGTCAATCATCAAGAGAAAGAATCTAAAAACCCAAGTAAAAAATAATCAACCGAAAGGAGTTGTGTTACCAGAACCATAAAAAGAGAAACCATCCTCTCCTACAGGGAACGGGAACGGATTCCACGGAATCTTCCCAAGGGGATCGTCAGGGTGAAGATATCCTAATCCAGTTTCAGCCAATCTCCCTATTCATTAAAAAACAAAATGATCAACATTGCATTCATAGCTTCATCTTCATGAATGTATAAATAAGAATTCATACTCTGCATTAAAAAAAAAAAATTCGCACTTCTGTGATGAAATAAAGAAGCTTTTTTTTTAAACATTTCAAGTGACAAAAATTCTTTTAAATTTCGAAAACTTCAGATGTACAACGTCACATCTCCTTTAAAAAATCAAGGAAAGTTGTCGACGTTGCATATGTATATCTTAATAATAAGTTAAACAAACGTGGATTACCAGTATGATTGGGGTTGGTTGTCTCCTCCTTCTCCACACATGGGCGCTTGGCTCCTTCTTCCACTTGAGATTTGGTACCTAGTAGTTAATAATCGGTTAGTAATAAATAATTGATGTTGTAGAAAACATAAAGAGAAGATTTCAAATACAAAAACAAGTGGATTTTATTTACCAAACAAAAGAAGCCGTTGAACAAACATTAAACATACACAAATTAGAAGTTGTTAGCATACAAACACATCAACAGTCGTCAAGAATTAAGAAGAAATAAGTTGATATGGTCCAACAAAATGAGTTCGGTTACCAGAAGCAGCAGGTGCTGAGGCAGAAGTTGGAATCTCAACAAGAGGGCGCTTCCCTTTCACTTGATTAATTGTCAAGAATTAAGAAGAAAGAAAGAGACGAATAATAATAATAAACCCTAATTCATACGACGGCATAGCAATAATAGCATACGACAATCAATTCAATTCGTCCAAATAAATTACGTCGTACCTTCGTCGTCTTCCATCGAAACTCCGATCCGATTTGTACGTTGTTTTAGGTTTTTTTTTTTTGTGTTTGATGAATGAAATTGGGGATTATTTCACTTTGATGCATACATGTACGTACGTACGTACACCCGGGCTTCGGTGAGTACTTTTCAACTTTCACTTTGCCCCCCTCCCCTCTATCAAATCTTCCACATTTATATAGGCTTATAAAAATAAAATGCGGGTGTTACAACTAGACATGAATTTGTTCTTTCCTCTCACATCGTCTTGCTACTAGTATAGACTTAGGAAATTCTTCACCACTACTATCGGGGTTGGTGGTTCAGTGACAACGCAAAGCATTTTAAAATGAGTTAAATGCGTGGTTGGTCCCTATAGTTTGTAGACTTGGTCCCAGTATTTCAATAATTACAAAGTTGGTCCCAGTGGTTGCAATTTTCGCACTCGAGTGATCCTTATCACTAAACCATGTTAAATTTTCTGGTTAAGTGTGTGTAAAATATCAGTTTTATCCCTAAGATTAAAAAACAAATAGAAATAAGTAGGCCCCACCCTTCTAGTTCCGACGAGTGTAAGGTAGCGTGGGATGAAGTGGAAGAGGTTAGTCAAGCGAAAGCAGATCTACGTCGAAAACTGGAAGAGAATAAGGATCTGTTGCAGTCGTTTTATCTACGAAGCCTGAAGCTTACCGGAACATGAATGGTGTATTCTCCGGCAACGTATGTTTCACTTATTATTTTGTAACTAGTACGCTAATTTCTTATTATGTTATGTATTTTATGTGTTTTTTTTTTTTTTTGCTTAATTGAAGATGATTGTTATATATTAGTAGTTAATTAAAGGAATATTGATGATGGTATGTTTATTGTGTCGGTTGTAGAGATCAAATTGGAATCCAAATAAGGATGTGTAGTGTGGTAATCAATGTTTTAAAAATCGGTATTTTAATCGTATCGGGTTAGACTTAGAAATGGTTTAACCGGTTAAACCGGGTTGTACCGGGCAGTTCAACCATGTTGACTAATTAACTCTATAAATTCATAAAATATAATTTCAACTCAAAAAATATTTCAAAAGTTAATCCATAATCAAAAAATTATCCAAAAATTTATAATTAAATCTATACTATATAATAAAATAAACCACTTCGAGGACATATGTCGCTTTATGAGGGAGTCTCAATTAAAATTTATACAAGAGATTTTGATGATAAATATAAAGATAAGTTATAATCATATATTAATTATTAAAATTAAAAGATTTTGATGATAATAATAAGGATAACTGATAACCATATATTAATTAATAAAATTAATAACTATATTAACGTTTTAATTATTTATAAAGATAAAGATAGTTCTAGCTGTTTATATAAAAGTTTATAATCTTTATCTTTATTTATCTAATAACCGACGGGTAAGGCTAAAGGATGTGGGGGTCATGTTTGCGACATGATTGGCCACCCAGGAATATAAATGGAAAACTACACCACCCCTTACTTGATCCACCATGGTTTGCATTGATTAAACCATGTCAACCATGGTCATACTTTCTATTTTCAAGAAATTAGTTCTAGCTGTTTATATAAAAGTTTATAATCTTTATTTATCTGATAACCGACGGGTAAGGCTAAAGGATGTGGGGGTCATGTTTGCGACATGATTCGCCACCAAGGAACATGAATAGAAGAATACACCACCCCCTTGCTTGATCCACCATGGTTTGCACGGATTAAACCATGGCAACCATGGTCATACTTTCTATTTTCAAGAAATTATTTCTTTTTTCTTTAGACAAATATAAATTAAAATAAATAAGTGGTTAGTGGTTTGGGTCATGACCATACTTTTAGGGTAGTGGTTTTGAATGGTGGATTAGAGTTGAGTTACATGGCACTGACGTGGAGAGTCATGGTGGTCTCGAGGGTCATGACCACACCCTATAGCCTAATGAAACTGATGACGAACCGGACTCAACTAAGAATTATTTCCAAATTTCAATCAATCACAAGTAGTTCAAAAGGAGCAAAAAAAACATTTGTTATTAATTCCTCTGCTACTATTATACTAACCTAATCAAATATGAAAGTAAAATTATAACATCATACATGAAAATTAAAAAAAAAATGACATTTTTTTCTTTTAACGTTTTCTTTTACATTTCCGCTTATTAATAACTATTTAATTTAAAATTTCATCGATTTAACCATGCGTTATACTTAAGTTTCTAACCTATTAATAAATAAATAAAAAATAAAGTAAAATGTTAACTTGTGTATTTTTCTAACCTAATAATAAATAAATAAAAAACACAGTAAAATGTTATAATACATCAAAGTTTATTTTTTTTTTCAAAAAACATATCTTGACGACCATATGTGTTAACCGATTATATTATCTTTAATCAACTCGTGTAATGCACGTGTTTATTCAACCCATGCGATACACGTTTTTAAAGATGTAACTTTTTTATAAAGTTATATTTATTCAACCAGTGTAATACACGGGGTTATAACCTAGTACCCATTATATAGCAATTAGCAAACACTATAACAATTAACAACACGAACGCTTGAACAAAAGTCAAAAGAAGGTAAACCTAGATGTTTGGTTGAAGAACATAATTAAAAAAAAAAACCCAATGATTTTCTATCTTTGAGTGAGTAAGAAATTTGATCGATGTGGATCGTCAATTGTGGGCGCTAAGTTGTAAACTTTAACTAAGAAGGTAAATAGTCACATTTTCTAGGCATCGAATGGGCGCTAAGTTGTAAACTTTAACTAAGAAGGTAAATAGTCACATTTTCTAGGCATCGAAAAGTTAAAAGTTCAAAATTTTGACCTTTGGCCCGGTATGAACCGGTATACCGGTTTAAACCGGTATAACCTAATAAACCGGCGGTACAACTTTTTTGCCGTTTTCTTAGTTTACCGGTATGATTCGTGTCGGCCAAGCATCCCAAATCCGGTTCAACCGGCCGGTTTAAACCGGTTTTTAAAACATTGGTGGTAATTCTTGCTTGTTTGGTAATAATAAGTAGAGGACCCCATTCTAGCTGAGCATCCGACGTATCATTTTGGTTAGTGTTTCGGTAAGAAATTAAATCGAAGTTATATTTTAACAGAATGATTAAGAAAGTGTTCATCTAAAATTTGGCATGAGTTATCAATAAATAACAAACTGATATTTTCCCAACTACTTAATAAGATTTCCCATATAAAGATTGATATTCAAATGTTTAGATTAGATAAATAACGTGCTCTTTTATTTAGATAAAAAATCAACAAGTTACAACTTTTGAAAATGTTGTTTTATTAGGTTCTCTCCCCTTAAAAGAAAAAATAATGTTGTTTTATTAGGTTCTCCCCTTAAAAGAAAAAAAAAATCATAAAAATGAAAATTTTCAAATGCAATTAGTTAGGGGGAGGGGTGGTTCACTAGTGATGGGAGCACCCAATCAAATCATGCCATGTCAGCACCCAATCAAATCATGCCATGTCAGCACCCAATATTCTAGTGATAGTGATAGAAATGTAGTGGGGGTGGTATCACTACTGATGGGGATTCCAATGTACAAGTATTAATGCACAATGTACAAGTCATACCCTATCAAAACTCAAAGTTCAACGCGTGACCACCATAACTCGTTATACTTCCACGAGTGATAGAAAGCACCGGCGGCGGTGTTCCGTGGCCATTCAACGCGTTATGGACAACCATAACGCTTCCGCCCCGAGTCCTCTAATTTTAGAAGGACGAATTTCAGATTGAACTGGTTGGCGGCAGGTCAGCTTGCGAGATCGACCCCGGTTCGATAATCCAAAGGGTTTCTCCATAGAGGGTATAACACCTGCTTAACGGGCTCAAACCGCGTTCTCGAAGGATCCATAACCCCTGATACCACTTGATACCAGTTGCGCCACCACAAGAGTTGAAACCCTATGGCGTAACGCAGGGTGGACAAAGCCCTCGTATGGCTCTGATTCGAACGGGCGACCTTAATGGAGGCCAAGAATCATGATTTTTTTTTAACGGCAAATTTGGATCTCTGACGGATCACTGGAGTATTATCGTGTCACCAGCGGAACCACCCGATCATATCCATCTCCACTAGGCATAATGCCTATACACCAATTCAGGAGGAAACCCAATAAATATGGGAAAAACCCTCTTGTGAGAATCGAACCCAGGACCTATTAGTCACAAAGTCTTATCCCACCCCCAAGATGCCACTAGGCTATAAAGTCATGGACGGTAAAAGAATGATGATAAAAGATGCATGCACATGCAAAGTGAAGAAAAGATGATTAGCATTAGCCGAAAGCAACTACGTACTTGCCAGAATTGTTGAATGTAGAGGTTTAACGAGTCATAGGTCTGAGATCTACATATAGGAATTGAAAGGTCCGAATGATCCACATTTTAGAATAAATAGGTCTCCAACAATTTTTCATGATAACTTACACAAATTGTTAGTGCAATGAGATTAAGACCAACGGAGCAAATTGTTAACACCATGAGATAAACACCAAAGACAGTAAGATTAACACAACAAATTCATAAAGAAAATGCATCCAAACAATCCTCAAACCACACCAAAAACCAAAATGTTGATACAACAGTTTACAATTTAGTAAATTAGGAAAGAGTACAATTTATGAGACGCAAGGACTTGGCCAACATACTTTGTGGTTGCTAATCATGCCCTTTAACTTCTTAAAGACGCGTATTCGACCATCATGGATTACTTTGAGTAGTAAAGGTGCTTGCCCATGGAAATCATACTAGCTTCACACTGCTCAAGTGTTAATATAACTAACCACATACAAAAGAGGAAAACAAATAAAATGAACTTACATCTTTACTTGAAGAGCGGAAAAGTTCTTTAAGGAATCACGGATTCCCAAAATGAGCACGCCATTTTTCGATAAAGGGCAAGTCACTTGGATTCATGTCTGGAATATCTCGTTTCTGAAGGGTTTTGATTATTTCTGTTGTCTTGCCTAGAAGTTGGGCTGCATCTTTGACGTTGTCTTCCCTTTCCTCTATCACACCAGTGTGACATTTTATTGTTATGGCTTGTGGTAAGTTGGTGAGACAAGCGGCGATTAGGTCAGCGATTATTGATGATAAGGTATCGAATAGTTCCTTCTGGCCAACCGTGGGATCAATGTTGGTGTGGCAGTCAAGCATGATTGTTTTGGTTATACGATACATTGAGTTGGCACTAATTGACTTGCGTATCAAATCATCATTTCCGCCTCCAGTGTCATCCTTATTTCTGTCCTCTGAGCAAACAATATCTTTAGCTTTATCCCTGAACCATTCAACAATTTGTTCAGCTGTATAGACTTGAAAAGCAGGGTCTTGCAACTCATTTCCTAACCATTTTTTGTCGAATATAATTTCTTGCCACAAAGTTTCAGCCGCCTTTTGGAAACTTACATGATCATTCTTAGCATTGAGACTTTTTTCCACCACTTTGACATACTCTAGACCTTCCCTAACACTTTCCAACAAGCTATCAACTTCCTCCGTTTGGATTTTAGGAAGGGAAACGGCGATGGTTGTTAGGGTTACCACCGGTAACCTCCAACAATCTACACATGGAACCTCATGATCATCAATGTGGTCAAACTTTTTAACTCCTTCAAAACTGCTAGTAGACTTTCCAAGAATTAGCTTCATGAGATTGTTGGGTTGGCTTTTTGCACCCTTTTGGATCAATCTATTCACAGTTTTTGAAAGGCCTTTTAATGTTCTCTCACCAAGCTCTATCTCATCTTCAAGTTTCAAAACATAAGGGCGAAGATCATTGTTTCCTTCCAACCTCTCAAACTTGTTTCCCAATAATGGAAACACTTTCTTTAACAACCACTTAGTACAACGAAAACTATACAAGAAACATATCATAAACAAAAATGGGATCAAGGCTATTACCTTGCATACCACCACAACTCCATTCTGCAATCCTATGCAAATACTGAAAAATAGCCTTTTCAAAGTCTCAATGACCACCTCAAGGTTGCGGCTACGAAATGGGAGTCTAATACTAGTGTGTTTCCAATCATACAACTTCTGAGTCCAGTGGCGTTCTACTTTAAATACATTGAAATGGTTTCTAACGATTTTGGAAGAGACTTTAAAGCTTAAGGTTGCAAAACATCTAAAAAGTGGTGCGATTGTGCCAATCACAAGTCCGATATACTGTACTATGACAATTACTCTCATGGACCAACCGTAATCTGAATCATAAGCATTACCCTTATGATACCATTTACTTCGAATAAGAATAACGCCGAACATAGTATAAGTGTGCAAGACAGTGACTAAAAGACATATTACCCCAGAAGCAGAGGTGGTGTGAAAGCAAGCTGTTATGAATTGGGGGCTGCCACTTCCTGCCATGATCCAGTGGTTGCTCACATGCTTATGTAGCTTCTCAACTGTCAGTATTTCTCCTGGTGATTTTTGAATCTCTTTTGAAGCTGTTTCATGACCTTGTTGGTATTTTGATTCTATAATCTTTTTGGACTTTAGAATCGCTACAGATGAACATACATGTACCATCAACAATACAACCAAGAAAATCGCATAAGTGGAAGCTATTATATTATTTTCTACTACTGTATCCGTGCTATAACCTAGAAAATATGTGGATAGAACTCCAGTTTGTATTTGGATGCAAACATTGACAACCAAGGTGATGACAAGAACACACAAAGCTATGATGTTTGACAAAAGCTCATTGCTGCCCATGGTTGCTAAACAAGGTAATAAATTAGCCATCATGGTGCACATAAAGGCCATGCTTCCTAGCTTTGCCGCTTTGTCTACGCCACCCAGCATCGAACCAGTTAGATCCACAGGCAACTTCATTGCAACAGATATTATGGTGAGAAAAGCAGCATTAATTCTAAAATACTTACACGGAAACCATAGCTTTCTGCTACGGAAACCGTGTAATAAATCAGCAACCATGGCAAGGATGCAAACCAGAGATGCTAACGCGATGTACATCCCAATCCAAAACATAGGTGCGCTGTAGTGGTTTTGGAGTTCTGATCGGGATATAAACTCTAGGTATCCTAACAATGCACTTGTAGTATTGTCAGTAACATTGTAGGTATCGCTGATTTCATATACAAGTCGGAGATACTCGTTTGTTGAGTTGAAATACATAATTTCAGGGAAAGAAACTGATGATTTGATTTGATGATTGAAGTTGGATTTTTTTGTTGAGAAAGACTTAACTGTTAGTTACTTGCATTCCTAGGATGGATTTACGGAAGAGGATTTTTTTTTTTTTGTTGAGAAAGACTTAAAAAGTCGCTGCTTTAAACAAGTCAAATTCTCAGCAGCCACTAGTTTCCGATAAGGAGAGGCCTGATTTTTTTTTTTTTGGGGGTTTTAATTTATTTTAGCATTAATTAAACAGAACGTCCATGAATTTTGCTCGTATTGCAGTTTTGTTCCCAACTTTCAGAAAAAATTACACATATAGACGAATATTGTGCACATACATGACACATTTGAATCAATTTAGGCCCCCCGCGAAATAAAAAAAAAAAACTTTCAGTACAAGAACTCTCAAAATAATTTAGGTCTCAGACGAAATAAAAAACTGGGCCCAAAATTATGGTAAGGGGGAAATGAATTAAAAAAATAAGCATTTGGTGGGGGAGCCAATGCTTGAACCTGAGACCTCTACATTATTATTTTGAGACAGGGGATACCAGTAGCAATTTGTCATGCCTAGTTCGCACCCATTTGTGAGAGTTAAAGAGGTGAGTTGGGTTACGGCCTTACGGGTCAAGTTGAAACATATCAATTTTTTTTGTACAGGGCAGGGGACAGGTCCTTTTCTTTTCTCCGTTTTAGATAATAAAACAAAAGTAATAATAATAAATCAGTTTCTATTTAGATGCAAACTTTGACAACCAAGGTGATAACACACAAAGCTATGATGTTTGACAAAAGCTCATTGTTGTTCATGGTTGCTAAAGAGGGCAATAAATTAGCCATCATGGTGCACATAAAGGCCATGCTCCCGAGCTTTGCCGCTTTGTCCACCCCACCCATCATCGAACCAGTTAGATCCACAGGCAACTTCATTGCAACAGATATTAGACCGTGGGGTATGGTGGGGCGGGAGTTGGGCTTGGGTTGGGGCAACTGGTGACACGTGGAATGGGAGCCCCCCCCACCGCCTGGTTACGTGTAAGCGGGGTATGGCGGGGCGTGGGTTGGGCTTGGGTTGGGTGCACCGCGTGGCAGAGGTAAAATAAAAAAATACCAAAAAATTTATAAAAATTCACACAACAATTATAAAAAAAACCTACAACTTCATTAAAATTTAAAACATTACATAGTCCTAAAAATTACAAAATAACAAACCTAAAGCGTTAAAAAAATTTCAAAAAGGTCGATCTTGACGAACGCCTTTTTTCCTTGCCTCGAAACTCTATGTTAGCCACCGCCACCCGGTCCTCGTGGCTTAACTCACCACCGGGAACGGCTTCGTAGTAAGCCTTGAAACGCTCGAGCTTGGGCCGTAGATCGCGCCATTTATGTTGGCACGCGTTGAGGTTGTGGCGGTCGTTACCGACGTTAAGTCGGTAGGCTTCGAACGCTTCCACCCAATATTTTGTTTGGCCGGGTGGCCGACCCTTCATAGCGTCAACGACGCTTGTGACGAGAGCAATTTCCTCTTCACGAGTCCAAGATGCCATAGCTGGGTTGAGTCCAAGAACTCCAGTTTGTATTTGGATGCAAACATTGACAACCAAGGTGATGACAAGAACACACAAAGCTATGATGTTTGACAAAAGCTCATTGCTGCCCATGGTTGCTAAACAAGGCAATAAATTAGCCATCATGGTGCACATAAAGGCCATGCTTCCTAGCTTTGCCGCTTTGTCTACGCCACCCAGCATCGAACCAGTTAGATCCACAGGCAACTTCATTGCAACAGATATTATGGTGAGAAAAGCAGCATTAATTCTAAAATACTTACACGGAAACCATAGCTTTCTGCTACGGAAACCGTGTAATAAATCAGCAACCATGGCAAGGATGCAAACCAGAGATGCTAACGCGATGTACATCCCAATCCAAAACATAGGTGCGCTGAAATGGTTTTGGAGTTCTGATCGGGATATAAACTATACGTATTCTAACAATGCACTTCTAATATTGTCAGTAACATTGTAGGTATCGCTGATTTCATATACAAGTCGGAGATACTTGTTTGTTGAGTTGAAATACATAATTTCAGGGAAAGAAACTGATGATTTGATTTGATGAATTGAAGTTGGGTTTTTTTGTTGAGAAAGACTTAACTGTTAGTTACTTGCATTCCTAGGATGGATTTACGGAAGAGGATTTTTTTTTGTTGAGAAAGACTTAAAAAGTCGCTGCTTGAGTAAACAAGTCAAATTCTCAGCAGCCACTAGTTTCCGATAAGGAGAGGCCTGATATTTTTGTTTTTTTTGTTTTTTTTGTTTTTTTTGGGTTTTAATTTATTTTAGCATTAATTAAACAGAACGTCCATGAATTTTGCTCGTATTGCAGTTTTGTTCCCAACTTTCAGAAAAATTACACATATAGACGAATATTGTGCACATACATGACACATTTGAATCAATTTAGGGCCCCGGCGAAATAAAAAAACTTTCAGTACAAGAACTCTCAAAATAATTTAGGGCCAGACGAAATAAAAAACTGGGCCCAAAATTATGGTAAGGGGGAAACGAATTAAAAAAATAAGCATTTGGTGGGGGAGCCAATGCTTGAACCTGAGACATCTACATTATTATTTTGAGACAGGGGATACCAGTAGCAATTTGTCATGCCTAGTTCGCACCCATTTGTGAGAGTTAAAGAGGTGAGTTGGGTTACGGACTTACGGGTCAAGTTGAAACATATCAATTTTTTTTTTTTGTACAGGGGCAGGGGACAGGTCCTTTTCTTTTCTCCGTTTTAGATAATTGTTGATACATATTATGTGGACGCGACTTGGTTCGGTTCGACTTGGTTCGGTTCGACTCGGTTAGGTTCGGCTCAAGCCCGACGTCACGACATGGGCCAAGTGTATTGGATGTGGTTGGGCCAATAAACCTCACATGTTTGACTAAGGCTTACATTCTGAATTATGAGAATTCAGAAACGTAACAAGTGCATGTGGTTGGGCCAATAAACCTCACATGGGCCAAGTGTATTGGATGATCTGGAATCTCGCATGCTGGGCCGGAACAACACCTTGGGCCGAAGTCCATTATTTTAGCCCACATGCATGTCGACGAAACAACTCTTGTTTCGTCGACTTTGATATATGTTAAATGTGTTTCATCGACGAAACAGTTGTTTCGTCGACTCTCAAGTGTTTCGTCGTCCTAGTTCAGTATATATATACAGATAACAGACAGAACACAGTAAGACAAGTCTGAATAGATTTGAGAGAGAACACTGTAAACACACACACACACACTGAGAGTTTATGAGAGCAACTTGTAAACATTGTATTGTAACCGTTTTCTAGATTAATACAATGGAGTGTTAATCGT